>CAAKHG010014827.1:34590-45577 GCA_901007715.1 Dactylopterus volitans
TTAGCTGGAGTTTGTTTAATGTTCTGACTAGTTTTGGCACGCTTAATTCCAAAGAGGAACACAGGCCGAGAAACGTGCATATACACACTTTTGGGATTTAAAATCACATTGTTTATTAGGCATGGACTCTCTGGCTGTTAGAGCGGGATCAGTTAGAATATGGTGGAAAAGTTCAATTATTTCAGTAATTCAATATAAAAAGTGAAACTCATCATATAGATTCATTATATGCAATGTAAAATATTTCAAGCCTTTATTTACATATATATTGTATAATATAAATATACATATATGTATATTTATAGACAGTGACCTTTCAAAACAACATTGTAGTCACCTCATCCTGGAGTCCAAGTCAACATGTGAACCAAATCAGAAATAATTCCCTCCAGCTGGGATGTAACAGATGTAATAAGAGCAGATGAAAGAATACGCTATGTTTACATTCTTTTGGGACAATAATGGCAGAATTGGCGTGAATTAACAACTGGTTGATGATGCTGATAGTCGGAGTAGTTTTAAACTATCACGTGTGAGTGAGCTTGGCTGGTTTTGCATTTCGATAGCTGATGGTTTTGCAGATGATTGTGCCATTTTAAGCATCGATGGATTTCCAGTTTTTATCTAAACAGACTAAACATTTCTATTCTGAAAGTAATTAAAAAAAAAACTACAATTCATAGAGACGACAGGACGACAGCATGAAAAGCTCCATTCAAATCTGGGAGCACTTGTCCACAAAAAGTATTGTGATACAAGTACTCGATGTAGCACTTGCGGTGATCTATCCCGTGCAGAATTCTGACTTCCCGGGGAAATAAAACCTGGCATTCATGTCTGATGCTCCATTAACTCACAAAAAAAAAACCCATCCATCCCCGTTCAGTGTTGTGCTTGAATCCTCTGTTCACTTTAGTTACTGGTTCTGCTCGGTTATGCAACTCGTGCGGTGAGTGCATGCGTTAGTGTCAACAAGCACTCTTTTGCGTCAAACTATGCAACAATTAGTCACATCACTCGAGATTCGAGAGGAGTGAGACCGAAGCAACAAGTTGAAAAGCCTCTTCTGAGTTGGCTGTGGGTCTAACTGCCTGAGCTGAGTGCATGTGTGGCCATCTGAGCGTCAAAATGAGCCTCAAATGAAAAGGAGGGAAAATTTATAGTGAGCACACAGGATTGCAGCACAGGATAGAATGGATTCAAAAGCCTGGGAGAAAAACAGATGGCGAGGAAGAGGAGGATGACAATAGACTGAATCAGAGTGAGTGACAGCAGCAGCCTCCTCCAGTCTAGTGCGCTAAAAGTGCACACAAACAGCCGGTGAATAAAAGCACCGAGGGCTCTAGAGGTTTTGCGACGTGATGTTTTATTGACAGCGAAACACCACTTACAGTGTCGCGCTCGTCGCTGAAATCTTCAACATTGCTCACACCAAAGTCAACAGAGAAAATTTGGCAGAAAACAAAGATCATAATTGCAAGCGTGCTGGGCTGGAGGTGTGTGCATCAACTCTATATGGTATTCGACTTCAAGGCTGAGGGGTGTGTGTGTGTGTATATGCTCCTGATCGCATGTTTTTTCGTTTTTGCCATCCACACATCTCAGGGGAGGGAAAAAAAAAAAAAAAGACTGCTGACACAGCAACACAGCAGAGGGCTGGGCTGTTTCTCTCTACCCAGCATGCCTTCTGTGTACATTACATAATGTAAACAAAAGAAAGCCAGCCGGTGCAAACACTCTGACCTCAGGTACGACAGCTTATTTTGTACAATGTCTTTAATATGGAAACACAATATCAAGTCGGCGATCAGTTCATACGTTACACGCTTACCTCTTTCACGAGATGCTTCACGGGTCTGAGACCGCCGCCAACGCCCCAGACGTTATCCAGACGAACCATCTCCCTCTTCATGGACAGCAGCACTGCGGCACGGTCTAAAGCCACTCTGGGCAGATCACAACCACAATATGATTAGAGGGACCTAAAAATGGACCATCCATTTGACCTCCGTTTAAACCTCCATTTATTTTGAAGAAGCCATTTCCTATAATGACCAAAGTTCCTCAAACAATGTTTTTTCTTCTTCAATATAGTCAAGGCAGTCAAAGAGTGTGCTGTTGCAGCTATAATGAGCTTTTGCTTCTCTTCAACCTACTAGTACCATAAAACACCCTTAAATATTTAGCAGGTGATGCATTTATTCAAAAATAAAAACAAAAATAAACACTCTGCTGCTCACCTGGCGTGTTCACAGTCCACTTTGCCCTTGTAGCAGTCCAAGAAAGACATGGGAAGGACATGGTCGGCTATGGCTCTGGCTATGAACTGGCCCAACATCTGAGAGATCAAGAGAATACATGCGTTAAGATGAGAATGAGACCTCATATCATATTGTGGTCTGATGTATACAGTATACAGTCCATACAGCTTTTTAAGAGTTAATTTGAGTGTTCCATGAACTTTAAAAAGGTGCCTAACACCCAGTGTTTTCCAATCCTGGTCCTCGGCGCTCCCCCAACCCCGCATGTTTTAGATGTCTCCCTGCTCTCCTGTTTTGATCATAATTTACATCAACAGATTTTGATTTACACAGGTGATTTTGGTGGATTATGATGAAAATCCAAGTCTTCTTCACAGAGCATATTTAAATTAAAGCACTTTTCTAGCCTTGAAAACAATAAATCCAATTATGCATTTTCAAAACTCTCGAGACTTTGTATGAACCTGGAGTACTTAGTCTTTAAAAGCAAAAACAATGCGTGTGCGTGTTTTTGTCATATTCGTTAGGATATTGGTTCTACCTGTGGAGCCTCAGGTGTGTCCAGTATGAGGTCCGGCAGCTCTTTGAGCATCTTGTCGAAGGCGCGGGCCATGTCACTTTGTGACAGCAGCTTCACCGACAGGTCGGACAGCAGGCGGGATGTTAGCTCGCGGTGGCTTGCCTTGCCCTCCAGGGACAGGGAAACCGCCATGGAGGAGAACTCATACTTATGGGGGCCCAGGTTGAGCTCTTTGAGTAACATCTGACAGGAGAGAGGATGCACAATAATGGAGTCACCTGATCACCTGAATCAATTATGTACACTATTATACAAGTCCTTGCTTGATCCATCAATCTACATAATTTCTAAACACAGCTACTCCTGATTAGCATGCACTGAGGGAAAAGAAGACAGGAAAATTGTTTCAGTTTATTTACCTGGACCTCTTTTGTGTCTCCATGTTCAAAGTACTCCTGCACTATTGGGTTGACCCTTTTTTCCAGTTCCTTCTCGTCTACCTCTGGCACAACTGTTGCATAAACTGTGTCACCCTTTAAAAGAAGAAGCACACGACTCGTAAATTGGTATTCAAAAATATGGACAACAGACTTTTGTCCCTCTGTTACATGATATTATATTGCTGTTAGATCTAGCAAAAAAAAAACTTCTGACCAATTTGAACCAAGACTATTAATTTTAGCGTTCAGTAATTGTAAAACGAGAAACTATATGGTTTTAAAATCATGTCCAAAATAGTTCAGAATAGTTTGCATGCCATTAAGGTTAACTGAAGTTTCTTCCCTTCTGCAACATAACCCCAGAACTCTCCCCTTTCATCCTAACACTTGTATTAAAGTGCAGAACAATAATCACCACTGAAAAATATCTTGGCCAAGAGTGAAAAATCCTTAAAAAAAAATACAATGGGAGAATAATTGCTCTGCTTTTTAACTGCCATTTATTTTAAATGCCCTGTAAAAAGTAAGACTATTTTAATGTCCCACGAGATGGCAAAATTCACAACAGGGAAAAAATATTAGTAAGATTGTCGGCCAAAATCCAACATGCTGATTCACTTTCCGGTTTTCTGCTCATGTTACATAAAGACTGTTGCACTGAAAGCACAGAACAAGAAAAACAAAGGGCCTGTAGGAAGCACGTTACCTTTGTTTTTCTACTCAATTTAAATTGCAAATTTTTTTACTTTCATCACATCCACAAAGGCAGAATGACCCATTTCACTCAGAAATCCTTAATCAAGTGATTCCCCTCATCTCATTCAAAGGTTATTGTCTGTATGTGTCCTTGTGTTTTTCTGTACCAGTCTGCTCCGGTTCCCCACTGACATCCTCTCACTTTGTTCCTCCAAACATTCAAGGCCAAACTCGCACTGGCTTCTCTGCACTCTTATCAGCTGCCCGTCCCTCTCTGACAGAAGCTCCATTCCCACTCTCAATTCAGCCAGCAAGACCACAACAGTAGGCAAAGCAAACTTGGCCTCCAGCACCACGCCGAGAACCTGTTGGATAACGCGGTTAAAGATTGAAAGTGTTGTCGATTGTGACGGGACGGGGCCATCTGGAGGACACAATCATGCGAGTAGTCTCGTAGATGCGCTGACCAAAGTCTGTGGACTTTTTGCGTGTGCGACACCCTGTAGGTTTGTGGGTTTTCAAATAGACACAACTAGAATCCGCCCCGATGTTGCGTTGCCTCCGCCAATCACTCAAGGTGCAATTAACAGTCATTGATGTCCTTAATACGGTGCATCTAGTGAAGACTTTGAATACGATGCATTAAATGCATTAAGCAAATGAAATCACACCTAGATCATTTTATCCGATTAGGACTAAATTTTTTGTCATAATGAGCATATGATTTATACTTAAATGCATACGTTCTTTGACCCCCGGGCCACCTCAATCTGACAAGTTCATCCACGAGTTCAGGTTCATATTTGTATCAAATCTAATGAAAATAACTCTGCTCACTTCCTGAAACATCACATCCACAAGACCAGTCTGGTCAGAGAGCGGTTGACCTTTGACTGTTTGGAAACAAGATGCCAACTCAACATCATTTTATTGTGGAATTGCGTCATAATTAGTGCATCAAATTGAGTGCTATGGGGCAAAATGTGTATTGTGAGTCACAGTTACACTGACTTTTGGCCACCAAAATCGAATCAGTTCATCCTTGGGCGCAAGTTGACGGTTGTGCCAAATCTGACGACTTTCCCTGCTAGCGTCCATGAAGTGTTTAGAAAACAGGAACAGATTAGAGGACAGCCAAATCATGACTAATCAGTCTCTCCTTGGGCAAAGGTTGAAGGTTGTGTGAAATTTGAACAACCAGATAACCCGACAACACCATGCCTCCTGCCACCTCTGTAATCGGTGCAAACTGTGTGCCATTAAATCATAAGAGACCATAAGACTGCGCAATTCATCAGCTGGCAGATGTGCACATATTTATCCTCGATGTGAACAAACATCGCCTCGTTCACAGAGAGAAGCCTCCTTTGCATGCAAGCGCATCGCAGCAGCCCTTCAACATCAGCGCATTTGTTTGACACAAGCAATGAAAGGTGTCATCCCATGTGCCGCTGCTTTGATCAGCGGGCCTCTTTGGAACAAAAAGCTGAAGCACACTACAGGTCAGGCATACAACAACTGCTGGGTTCACCACTGGAAAGAACTGTTTAGTGTGTGTGTGTGTGTGTGAGAGTGTGTGTGTGTGTCTGTTTGTGTACAATACTTTGAAAATAAAGGATAACTGCTGTTTAGGTTAAGGTTGCTATGGTTCACCTGCTTCTTTGAATTTACATTCATTTCAGGCATTTTTGCATTATAAAATCTTTAGCATGATGCGTCTTCTAAATTCTTACTGCAGCAGCTGGAAGCTGCTCAGGGCTGCGAGGACCTCTTTTTTTTTTTCTTTTGGGAAAAGTTCAGCCAGTGATGCTGCTTTTAAAACAATTACAAGTCTTGGTAGAAAAAATAATGTGTCAACACTGTAGCTGCATGCTGGTTGACTTAAAGCACAACATTACTTGGTTAGGTTTAGCAAATACCAAAGTTTGGGTTCGTAGGAGCACATGCTTGACTCACATCCTGGAGCACATCCAGCATTAACAGCTGCCACAGATCCACAGGCCTGAAACGTCACCTTCGCTACCATCGATACTCACCCTTTTAGATTAATGTGCAACCAAACTTGGTTCAGGTGTAACCTGCCAAACTCACTGACCTGAGCAGACTCATCATAGTTGGGGTCCTGTACATCAGGTTCCTCAACTTCGTAAACCATCCCAGCAGCACCCCAAACTCCTTTACCTCCTGCTCCACCTGTGAGACCACAACAGACGATGAATGTGGAATGAATTCATTAAAGAATACTACCTCTCATACGGAGGCGTTTAAAAGCCACATCATGCAAAGTGCAACATCGCCAACCAAACTAGTTGCCAAAAAAAACAAAAAAAAGCGTCAGGTTTGGAACCTGGAAAATGGCTCATAACCAAAGTTTCACCCGTTTCTTCTTCCTACATCATTCCAGGAGTTGCATGCACCAATGTGGCTTAAACTGTACCTTTTTTTGGCAGGCCTCTGCCTTTGCCCGTCCTGGATTTGCGGTCATTTGTGTTGACTTTGCCCTTGGGACTGTGCGGGTCGCTTCCTGCCAACTCCCCTGACTCGGAGAAGGACTCGCTGGTGGAGTTGCGAGATGAGGACTTGCGCAGGCGTCGTTTGGCTTTCGCTTTGAGCCGCGCCTCGTGAAGCGCCTTCTCCTGGGGCGTCCAGTTCCCGTTCACCTCCGCCTCGTTCAGTTCGTCGTCGTTGTCGTCGTACGGGTGGTCGTCCTCTGCCAGGTTTTTGTCAGGAGAGAACATCCCTGCGATCGGACAGAACGAATGGCATGACTGACGGCTGCAAATGATGTCTGAGTGATGGCTGCCATGCTATGTTCAACTGTCACACTGAAGCGCGGTGATCAATCCTCCACGGGCGCATAAAAATCTATCCATACAACTCTAAGGCTTTGTTCAGACTGCAGGCAAATCACCCATGTTTCCAAAATCAGATCTTCAATACAGACCGCTTCTCTGATGCACTTCTGTCACTCTAGATTTGACGTCATTGTTGCCATGCGTCACATTGCGGGGGATGAAAAAGATTCTCTAAAATCCGATTTGAGCGTCCAGACAGACAAATTTGCTTGGAATCACATTTGAAAGGCACTTCAAAATGTGATTTGTTGCACTTTGCGTGGCTGGCAGTATCAATAAAAAAAAAACACAGTTACAACTTGGTGGTACAGCTGTGGGACAAAAGCTGATGCTGTCGGTAAACCTGTCTGCAAATCTATCAAGGCTTTTAAAAACAAAAACAAAAAAACAGAAAAAGCAAGTTAAATAAACTGCACAAAATGAGTTGTCAAAAGTATTTGGTTGATGTATTGCATCAGCCTTCAAGGACTGTGCGCTGGTTAAATAGAAGTCAGCATGTGATTACTGTAGCTGGAGGATAGTCTGTCTATATCCATTTTTGTACAACAGAGAGAGCGAGAGAGACAATGCATAGTTTTGTATCCTTGCTAATAGCGTTTCGCTTGGGTTGTAAACTGTCAGGATTGAATGGTATGCACTCACAGGATGCACAACAAAAACACCCCGGCTGCAAACAAGCACAGAATGAAGAGTGCTTTCTAACTCTGTGTGCCCTGCCGGACCCTTATATGTCATGGTCGTGTTACACGTAATCACCCCAAATTTAGAACACATAACTACCAAACTTACTGTAAGGTAGTACACACACACACGCAAACACGCTAAGGCATAACGATGGGTCAAAGTGTGAAGTTAATGAACAATCTACTCTTCTGGAGGGAATAAAAATAGTGTTTCTAGGAATATGTCTGCACAACAAGTGGAGCAGGAGACATTCGAGGAGGGCGCAAGCAAAGAGGAACACGTGCTGCATAAATGCTGACGTCTGCTTTTTTTTTTATCCCCCCCACCCCATCTTCTCGCGATCCGTTAGCAGCCACAGTGGACCTGACTACATATGGCATGGCTAGGTCCATGTCTGGTCACATGACCGGCCTGTATGTGAGACCGAAAGAAGGAGGAATGTCTGAGGGTGTAATGAATACTTAGATTCCTTAAGCACGGGCCCAAATGGTAATCTGACGAGTTATGGCCCTTCAGATGGACACACACAAACACACACTGTATGGACAAAAATGCCACAGACAGAACTAATAGTTTATACTCTCTCCTCTCGGAGAGCATGAGAGCAGCAATGCTGCAGAAAACATGCTCTCGGAAATGTCACACTTTTGGAGCAGGACAACATAGTTAATGCTTTAAGACGACACTCACAAGATCTAAAAAAAATGTTGGCAGAGATCAGTGAGTGTACAAAAGTAAGCAGTAAATGAAAGGAAACACCTTTGAGCACCTCCCTGGATTAACCTGTGGCACCACACCCCTGGCCTTCAAATTCTGTAAACAAGCAACCATGTGTCATCTCCTTCAGTTCCTCCTCTCTTTAAGTAGGCCACGGGCCCTGTCAGCACAGTAAATCAGGAACTAACCAATGGCAGGGTGCCAAACAAAAAGGCCGGCCAATTGGGAAAGGGCAGCAAAATGAGAAGGCAGTAAAAGTCAGAGCTGCCTGCCAAGGCGAGCATTGCAAAACAAGCAGGGAACGCGCTGCCAAACGAGCTCGCAACTGAAACGCCACAAAGATCCCCCGTGTCTTTAATGCAAAGCCTTAGTGCAACTGCTGAGCGCAACGTCTATGCTTTACTTTTTCAAAAGACAGGTTGGTCTGTGTCACGGTCGCAGTCCCACAAAGCTGCAGCCCGTTCTGCAAACTGCAACCCTGCACGCCCACGCGAGTACACCAAAATGGGTGCCCAACTCCGCAGCACTTTCGTGATGGGTTTTTTTTTTTTTTTCGGCCTTTAGAACAGACAAATGAAGTGCAGCCAGATGCAGGTCAGCGCACGACCTCTGCTCCACATGCTTGCGTGGGAGTCTCCGTAGCCAGCCAGTCCGAGCGCGAGTGTTTGGTTCTTCCGCAGTGGAAGTGTTGTGAATGAGTCTAAAACTCACCGTAAATGTCGCTTGCATACGAATCTACTGCACACGCGAACGCAGCGCGCAAATGTGTTCCGCTCACTCGGACGTTTCGGCGCCACCGCGCGGCGTTGTGAACCGGCACGCCGACAGGGGGGAGTGTGCGACTTTTCAAATTCACCCGCTGGAGAGGGTGCGTCTATGTGCCCGCCTCGATCCCGAGTTTTTCAACACACCACCTTGATTTGTAACATCTCAACTAGCCTGAAAGATGATCGCTGTCAAGGATAGAAATTACAGTGGGGACACCCACAAACCCCGAGGGTGGCCTTTTCCAACGAGGCAAGGAAGATTTTCTACCCACAAAACAAAAGAGGTCATCTAGCTTTTTGCAATTTTCAGGATGAAATTGTCACTTGTTCAGAGTATTTTCATGTCCCTGGTGCATTGTTACATGGTTGAGAGCATCTGTGAATATTTAATTCTATTGAAAAAAGCCTCAGAAAACATTTTAATTTGGAAATACACCAAAACAATTCAAACCTGGGAACATATTTTCATGACCGTAAAATATTTTTTAATCACTGAAAAGTGACATTTATTCCATTTTATTGGTTTTTGGAGCATTTTCCTATTTTCTATAATTCATTTGCGTTAAATCTTTAATATGTCTTGAATGTCCTCACACATGCATGCATCGATGCATTTTTATGTTTTAAGCAAAGCACTTTTGATATTCCTTGCTGTTAGAGCGCGCAAATCAAACAAACTAGCTTTGCCCTTGAAAGGATGTGAACTGCTAGTCATAAACAAACAAGCTTAACCAGGTTGCCAAATAGAATTAGACAGAAGCAACGATTAGGGATCGGTTTTCTGAGTTTCATTGTCAGTTTGTAGTACACAACCCTACAGCACGCTCTGAGGAGAGGTCTCTGTTAAAGGTAAAATAGGTAAAGGGTATATGAGCAAAAACAAAAACTAAAAATACATTTTCCGCCAAAACGGAAAAGCAATCAGACAAGTATAATCTTCATAATAATACAGAGGGGAAAAGAGAACCTCTTTATAAGTCCCTGATTAGAGGAAGTACAAAGGGTGTGGATGTCCATGTGGTTTAAGGGTCATTTAATTAAAAGGGAGACTTTGACTTGAACGACTTCTGTTGGAAAACACAACAGTGACAAAGGAAGCCGAAGAAGTGGCCACATGCACTCCGCAAATAAAAAAAGAGCCAAACAAAGTTGGGTCTGCTTGTTCAAAATGGCACGGCAGAAGAAAAAGAAAAAAAAAACGCTCGCAAGCTGACCAAAGGAGTCGTGTGCAGTTTTGCTGACTTGTGCTTTGAGACACCCTCCCACTGCAACAGCTGCGCAGCGACAACACAGATAAAAATGCGGTGGAAGGTACACACAAAAGATTAGGGCTTCTCAGACAAACGGCTGGCTGACTGACAACACGCCTTTTTTTATCTAATCAACCAATCACTCCGCTCGGGCCGTTACCTTCCGGTTTTAATGGAGGGACGTGGTGCAAGACGGTTGGCGCAGCACGCGTTTATGTCTCCGTGCATGCACGCAGGACGAGGAGGGCCAAACAAAAGAGAGGAGGCCGGTATTGTGCAGCCCGCAGAGATCTGGCTAGACATCCATGGCAGCAGGTTTTCTCCCATGCAGCTCTTAATGCCTGGATTTATCCAAGGACTTCTGCACACCGCACACCTTCCCCCGCGCACCCGAGAGCAGGGACCTGCTGCCCGCTACTCCAAAAACTCGCCCAGATCGAGTAGAGTCGCGGACCATTCGAGTGTGCCCACGCTGATTATTTCAGTGTGCGTGCACGTTTCGAACCGGTGCCTGTGCGAGCGATTTGATCTGCGAAGTCATTGTGCATCACTTATTGCATTTGTATTGTTTTGTACATACTGGTACTTTAAAAAAAAAGGGGCAGCTCTCCTATTTTGCTGTGCATTATAAAGGCCATTCTATTACGCGGCCATGGTTGTTTACTTCAGATTTAGCGTTCTGGTGGGTTTGAGGAGGGCACCATCAAATGTTAAGCAACATGGAATTCATTGCACGTGGCATCTGTGCAGGGAGTGCGTGGGGGGCGGGGTGGGGGTAAAAATGTAACACAATAGTA
>CAAKHG010014827.1:47514-68193 GCA_901007715.1 Dactylopterus volitans
AAAAAAAAAAAAAAAAAAAAAATCAACCCCCCCCCCCCCCGGCCCCCCCCCCCAAAAAAAAAAAAAAAAAAAAAAAAAAAAAAAAAAAAAAAAAAAAAGAAGGGGGGGGGGGGGGGGGGGGGGGGGGGGGGGGGGGGAGAAAAATAGCAGACGCGCCGAGGGTGCGCGGAAGGAGTTGCTCACTCGTCTCGACGTGATTGTTTCTGAGGCGTTGAGGGGCGACCGGCGGGCGCTCGGGAGGGCGAGAACTGGGCCGACTAGTCGGGGAGCATTTCAGCAGAGCAGCCTGGAAGATAAACAAAGTCTGTTTTTAACTTTGAGACGAGCGGAGCGGAGCGCGGTCACGTGGGGGCGCGCCGCGCGCGGGGAGTGGTCGGCGCAGGGGGTGGGTGCTGGTCCGCGCTGGCCAATGGCGGCGCGCGGGGAGGGGGGGGGGGGAGGGGGGAGAACGGTTCTATGCGATATCAGAGGTGTTGGATGTGCGAGAACGCGGGTGGAATGCACATCAGCCTGGGCTGTTATGATGTCACCTCGTTACATGGAACATGCACAGATATGACTAGTTATATCAGGCTGTGGCGCTGACACACACACACACACACAGTAACTGGACAGTGACACTGTGTTTTGTCTTTTTTTTGTCACACCAGCACAGCAGCTCATTCATTCAGTTCACTTCAAAATGGTTTACCAATCGCAACTACTTCATCGGTCACCCCAATATCAGTAAAATCCAAAATTAAACCACAGCTGCGTGACCGCGGGTGTTTTGGGAAAACGTGGAAGCCACACTGTACCCAGCACATCAGCTACCCCTAATGGTAAATACACTGAAATGAGATGAGTAATGACAAAATAAAATGAGCGTGTGGGCTCAGTATGCACACGGAAGCGGCCGCATCGTGTGCGATTTCAAAAAAAGAATAAGAATCGGTTTTTATGAAGTCCCCCGTTTTCAGGTGTGTGTGGCCATGCTGTACTCGCGTGACTGCAAATGTAAGGGTTGTTGGAACAATTGCATGTAAATCATTCTCACTCTCGGGTTGCCTGAAATCTGGAGCCCGCCGAGCCTCATCGGATGCTGAGTTTTCCTCCCTGAGGTGCTTTGAGGCCTTTCCTGCCCCAACCTTTCTCAGTTGCTGCTCGATTTCGGGTCTTTCAACCCTCATTTTTGACCCCAGTAACCGAAAAACGGGCTCTCCTGGGTTGAGATCTGGAGACCCATTTCCTTTCAGCCATACATTTCATTGTTGTTACACTGCCTCTTCCGTGATGCGGTTAGACGCTTTGATTCACGCGATGTTCCTTTCCTTCTCCATACATTTCTCTTTCTGTCATCCTGGCGCAAGTTGATCTGTCCAGAGAATGTTGTTCCAGAGCTGGGCAGGCTTTTTTTAGATGTTGCAAATTGTAATCTGGCCTTCCTGTTCCTGAGCGCAGCGGTTTGCCCCCTTGTTGTAAACCATCTGTATTTACATTCATAAAGGCATCTCTTGATTGTAGACTTGGACAATGATAAATCTGTCTCCCCAGCACTGTTCTTGACTTGGCTGGATGTCGTGAAAAGCTTTTCTTCCCCAAGGAAAGAATTCTGCAATCGTCCACGTCTGTGAAATTTTCCAGATCTTCCGGCATTGCCAGTGGATTCTTTGCTTTCAGGAATGTGTCAAACTGTTGATTTTCTCACTTTAAGTCCTTGCTCACCTTCTGATTGGTTTACTTTGGTCCTGTGGTCCTAATATTAGCCTGCTTCACTTCCATCAACAGCTTTTTCCAGCTCATATTGAGAGATCCAGCGAGCAGCCACTAAATGCATCATGTCCAGATGGAGTCACGAGGAAATAAGCCACACCTAGTCATGAAAGGTCAAAGTACACTGCATACAAAAAAAAAAATGGTTGCAATTCCTAAACAGTTGTTGCGATTATTCTTTTCAGTCCCTTGAAATAATCGAGAGTCTGCAATTAGATCACATCTTGATTGCTTCATTTCAAATCTACTGCGGTGGTGTACAGAGATAAAATCACCAAAATGGCGTCCAAATGCTTATGTAGCTGACTGAATAATCTTGATGACGCTGCTATCATTTCCATATTATTATCATTATTATTATTTTTATGATTCTGTTGCAAACAACTGGACGAATGAGAAAAGGTTACTGAAAGTGGCCCATTAAGATGGCAACCAGGATCATTTGCAAGCTGCTCTGCTAAAGTTTAGAACTGTGATGCTCTTTGACAAAATGGCAACTCAGAGAGAGGGGTCATTGGCTGCGACAGAAACATCTTTTTCTCCCTCACTCACTCACTCACTCACACACATGGCAGGAAGTGCGACTATTTTTTCGCCACTATTTTTTGTTTTTATTTTTAACAGGTGGTTTTAACAGGAAGTGTCCGACAAAAAAAAAAACGTTCTCTTGACCTGTTTGTCTGAAAATGCAATTTTTAGTGTCAGGACCTTTTGAAGATACGTGGCCTTGAACAAATGGGGTCTGATGTTTGTTTGATTGACTACTGGAGGGAAAGGAATCGCCCATAATCTGAGATCCCGTCGGCTTCTCCCACTGGGTTTGATAGAATCGATCGACTGTACAGGAGCAAAACAAATACAAGAAGTGTCGTGGTCTCGCTCTGGACTTTGGTATTTTCAGTTTTGGACTCTTGAGTGGACTCTTTAACTGTGTCAGCCTGGTTTGGGACTGTTGATTTTCACCTTGGAGTCTGACACTGGACTCTCCATTTGCTTGTGTTTCCTGTCTTACTTTGTAGTCCTGCCCCCGTGCCTCTCGTCCGGTTTTACATCCTGTCTGGTTATTGTTTTCACCTGTGTCTAATTGGCTAATTAGTCCTTGTGTGTTCTTCCCCGTTTCCTTTGTTTCCGTAGCCAATCGGCTCCCTCTTGGGTTCCTTGTTTCGTAATTAGTTCAGTCAGCTTTTAAGTCCAGTCCTCTGTGTCTGTCTTTGTCCAATCCTGATGATTTTCTCTGTATGTTTTTCCATGGAGAGTGTTTCCTATCAGTGTGAGCATCCTCGAGTGTATTCAGTTTTTTTCTGCCGTTGTTCTTCTCCCCTCTCTGGATCCTGCTTTAGTTTTGTTATAAACCTCTGTTTTCGTTGTTTTGAGTATTTTTGCCCCGACCAATCGTCTATGCTTATATTCAGAATTTATTGTGTTTTTTGTTTTTTGTTTATTTATTCTAAATAAAATTACTTGAAGGAGGCAAATGTATCTGTTTTGATTTTATTAACTAGTTTGCCTTACATTGCTATATAATCATACTCGTTCTCGTGTTTTTTTATGAGGTATTTCACTTGAATTGCATCATCCTGATATGTCGTTCCACTTTGCTTTTGTTCAAGCCGCGATTTCAGCCTGTTGCACAATGGTGTTGGCAAAGATTTTACTAAAAACCATATATCAAGAGGAGTGCCACTAATATATCCAATCTATTTACCCACAATCTGCCAGTTTAGATTATGACCTTGAGCAAAGCATTGATTTGCCTTTTATGGCTTCTTTTGCATTCATGTAAAACCGGTGGTGGTGTTTTAGATGTTTGTTCACCTCCGTTGAGGCCTCTGTGCTTCCTCTGTTCTGGCGTCTCATCAGCGTATTTCAGTTCACATAACACCCTTTTTAATTCAAAATCAAGACAGTTTTAATTTATACCGAGAGCCAAACATTAAGGCTTACCATGCTATCACAATGTCACTGGCTTGTTGCTTTGTTACATGGAAGTAGCCAAATGTTTATCCTCCTCCAGGCAAAAGTGGATTATTTTGTCAGTCAAATTCACACCAGCAGATGGCGCTGAAAACCTGTGCTGCCGATGGAACGGCAGCCACTGCGCGCTTTCGCTGCGGTCGTTACCATCCACACTTGGTGTCATTGCTGTCGAGATCAGGTTTTTCTATTGAAAAACAAAAACATTACACAGTAATGGCCTGTATTGTCCGAAACTGGATTAACCAAAGGGCAGCTGCGAAATGAGCTGATTTGCCCTGATACAAACAGGCTCCTTCAACTCTGTACAATTTGTGTTTTTTTTTGTTTTTTTTTACTACCTTACCCACCCATGCTGTGTGGTAACTTGATTAAACACACATTAATTTAAGGATATGCAATGCGAAAGCTTAAGATCGAAACGGCGACACGTCTAAATGACATTTCATTAAGCGGTAGTTGAGCAGAATCCACCATTTGGCTCTGTACCGCGTTCTATCACGATTTTGTGCTGTAGCGGAACATTGAATTCACAATGCAATTTTCAGTGAAATTTGCACAAATCAGCTGACACACATTCAGCTGCAGAGCTTTTGGCGACGCTTCATGTTTGGGAGAAACTGCCATTCTTGACCACAGTTGTTGGTCATGCAGTGATAACAAGAAATATCCCTTCAAAGCTATTTTTGGTAGAGCTATTACATAACAAGCATGATAACAAAATGGCATCAGTATTCTCATAATACATGTTGCGATTACTACCTCAATTCAGGCAACTAGCTATTTTTTCATCGCAATTTTAAAGCAAACTCTTGGCCTTGCCCAGGCAACAATGACAGTTCTTTGGGTCCGTAACGTTGAAAGAGACACCCACACACAGTATTTGGTCGCAGTTAATAGAGTTTATTTTGACACAAAATCCACAGTTTTTATTGAATAAAGTAGCGCAAATGTGCATGTCCAACATGGTAGAATCCCAGTAACAAGGAAAAAAAAAAAGTGTCATGGAGTAAACCAAAATACAAGCCGCCTTCAGAAAAAAAGCACTAAGAGATGTACAACCAAACAGAAAATTTTAAAATGAGAGAGAAACTCACTGTTCTTTACACCAGAAATTTCTACGCTAAACCCAAAGATTGACCTTGAAAGTCATGATGACATAAAAATGTTTGAATATTCATATAGACAAATACCATGTTTACAAATAGCAAGGACAATCAACTTTGGCCTCATAATAAGCAACAATGATTTAACTGCACAACAACACAGCTGACAGCAATGCTCTCACATGCGTACAGCACACTGAAGAGCAGGTAAAACTGCACAGATACCTTTAAAGAACACAGTAATATTAATCTGCACTACTCCACAGAGTCACATATAGATACTGCTATAAATCCTGCTGTCTCCTAGCTGCAGGAGGAAAAGGAGAACGCGTAAGTTTCTCTGGAGACAAACAGTCGTGAGTTTTCCTGAATCAACAGGGGCTGATGTTTTTGTTTTTGCCTGGCAAACTAGTTCAACAATGTTGTTGTCGTTGTCGTCGTTGTCGTTGTTGTTGTTTTTTTCTTCAATTCCTAGCATTACAAAATAAAGTCAGTAGAAATATAGAGTAAATACTATCTTGATAAGGAGAAGTAAACAGTCCTTTGCAGTCAAATCTTAGCGAGGTAACAGTCTTATAACAGGCCTTGGCGTACAGTGGCAATGAGGGTAAAGTCTGGGCTTTTTGTCTTTACATATTACCTGCTGACAAGGCAGAAGAAATCAAACTTTGTTCCAAACCGATTTCAGATCAGCTTTACTTCCACGTGTAATCATAGTTTGTTTAGTGAGGGCCTAAGTTCATGACGCATTAATTACCATTTAATTCGAGTTGCAAGCCACCCATGAAAGTTAAGTTCAAAAACAAAACACACACACGAAAAAACAATTAGTCATTTTTACTAAAGGTTTCCGAAATGAATGTGTACGACAACATTCATACATTTAATAAAAGTTCTGTACTGAAGAAATGACTACTATCCTCTAAATTATCTATCTACCTTTCCTTTCCAGGATTTGGAGACAAAGTTAGGAAACACATTTTGGAACTAAATAACAATTCCCATTTTTCACTACCACCACGGAGGTTATATTTTCACCTGTGTCTGTTTGGTAGCAAGATAATGCAAAAAAATAAAATAAATAAACACAAGGAACAGCTGCACCAAGCTTAGTCGGGTTGTGGAACATAGGCCAAAGGAAGAAGTAACTAAATTTTGGGGCAGACTTTACAGTTTTTGAAGAACTGTGTTCTTTTTTACATTGCTAGAGGTAGAATTCTGCACTCTTTGAGTGCCCTTCAGTGAGCAGTTAGCCAAAAAATAACCAGGACATCTTCTATTAACCATAGTCCAGAGTGGAGCATGGGGCAAAAATAACCCATTAAACGCTGACATTTTCTTCAGGAAACAGTACGTGGACCTTGAAAGAGGTGCTCGAGATTGCCCCTCTAGATTTCGCGAAAAGCTGACACTTCTGAATCATCATATATGTCAAGAAATTAAAACACTGCAGTTCTCCGTTCACATTAACTGTTTTCCTCCTGAATATCTGTGAACCTGTTCAACTTAACAGTTCTGTGTGTTAGACGGTGCATCTAATAATGTTTGGCCTCCAGATAAACAAGGATCGGGGTCAAATAAACACTATATACTGAATGTTCAAAAGTTGGTTCACAAAATACAAATAGAGCAGTAGGGTTTTCTACTTGCATCCGTGTGTGGGATAGGAAATGGAGTTTCTACTTGGGAGATGGGTTCAGCTATTTTTTTTTCATCGGGGCAGGAATGTTTTACAGATGGAGGGAAGAGTCTTTGAGGAAACTGGAGGTATTTTCTGAACTGCTGGTAAATGTTGGTTAATAGAAGTCACACACATACATCATCAGGTTTGATGAAGTAAGAGGATCTAAATGCTCCTAATCGGTGTGCGTTTGTAACTTTTGATTTGAATGTCCCTCTCCTACACCCCTTACTGAAGAAATAGGTGTGCAAATGTTGTTAGACAAGCCTGTGGCTTTTTCAAACATCTGCTATGCACCTCCATAGATCCTTTGATCTGATCTATGACTCAAATATTGTGGTCATATACTAGAGGCACAAACTGAGACTAAGGTAAAACCAGATAATCTGAGTTTGCACTTGGGAGAAACCTTAAGCCAAAGGCATTTAAAAAGCTGTGTTATGTACAATCAAAGGACTCAGCCCAGCACAGCTCACGGATCAATTATTAAGAGGTAAATGTCCTTCACAACTGTTTATTTCCTATCAACCAGCATCAACTAGAGTAAGGAAAAAAGTGTGAATACTATTGCTAAATACTATTTTTGCAAGTCTCACATGTACTACGTACTGTGTATAATTTAGAGAGACTGCTAAAGCACAGCTAAAAATGTTTACCCATTTGATGTACGACTATACAAAAACACTACATAGCAGCAGTGAAATAAAGCACGCCAAACAGAAAGTTTCTTTTCAACTAGGCACCAGACAGTTTTAAAAAAAAACATAAAATCGGCTATTTCTAATGAAATACTTCAATTAAAAAAATAAATAAAAATGTGGCTAATATTTATCCGGATGTGTTCAGAGGGTGAACATATCTCCGTCAAAGCATCTGTCACCTCTGGGACACACCTGACAGCCACATCACACAACATCAGAAGATGTCAAAATGACCACCATGACAAACCCAAACTACAACACAAACGTCTTTGCACTCTCTCGATGAAGGTGTCCAAGTGCAAACATACACAGATGATATGTCTCATGATGTCATGATTTGTCTCGATGAGAGAAAAAAAAAAAGGAAATTCCAAAGCTGGACTTAGGTGATGTTTCTGTCCAAAGAACTATGAATGAGTGGCCTTCAGCCATTAGAAGATTAAGTCTGTCAAGGATACAACAGAATCCTAAGAGTGGTTTTCCCATCACTGAACTCCAGATATATTTTCCTCGTCATAACTACAGCAAGAAGAATGTACAAAAAATGGGATATTCCCCGTATTTGTTCAACACTCCAGTACATTTTGTGCTGGGAATTCAATTACAAGATGATACGTGTGTGCCGCAGGAGAAGACTAACTTCATGTATTCCTAGGAAGTACAGAGCAATCAACCAATGGTCTAAGCCTCAGCGTCCACCCCACTGAGGCAGACACTATTCTCTACTGACATATACTGTACAACTGGACATTAATTTATGAATGACTTTACACAGAAAAGCTGAATAAACCAGCAGCCCAACAAAAAAAAAAATAATTTAGCCACAGTAATAAAAAATAAACATTATTCTGACTGTGACTTTTAACCGTCACTTTATATTTTAGAATCATGACGCAACTCGGACAGACGTGCCTCATCAGGCCGCGCACACACACACACGCGCATACACGCACACACACCGCAGATTAAATTGCCTTGCTGCAGTTTTGTACACTTTTCCAGAGGTTTTTCTGTCGTCGAAGCGTCATGCCGTGGAACAAAACGTCAAATAAACAATTTAACTTTTATATTTTTGCGTCGATGCATAACCTTTTACATTCATTTGCAGTGATGAAATTAGGAATTAAAGTTTCTGCCACGTAAAAATTCAACATTCCATCCCTGGAAGGATCAGATTTACGTTGCCTTGCAAAAAGTGACAGCAGCCAGCCAGGAGCACGTTTAGAACACATAAAAGCCAGCAGTCTGTTAAGTATATTAATGTAACAGTCTTAAACAACAATATACAATCGTACCAATGTAAAACTTTGCCACTCACAGCATCATTTTAATTCACACGCTCTCCTTAAGAGAGCATATATGGAAAGCATACACTTTTTTTAATCAGTCGTAATAGTTACTGTCTTTCATTGCTGACAAACACACTGACGATATGTCCAGAATTTGTGAAGCTTAAATCCAATCAGTGGAGATGACACGACATGATACAGACACACTTTTTTTTTCATAGCTGCTCTTTTGAAAAGGAACCGTTTCAAATATTTTACTTCAAATGGTCATAAAACTTTTTTCTTTTTTTTTAATTGCAGGAAACGTCCATCAGTGATGATTATATGTTCTTGATTAAAGTGATGAGAAGACCTATATCAGGAACTGGTACCTAACCTTTTGGTCTTACAACCCCTTGTAATAAACATTCTTGCTAGCCCATAACACCTTGCATATCACAACTCAACGTCATCATCAGTTCCACCAAATACTGATTTGACTAAAGTCATGAATTAGAGAAGAGTCATAGACCATGCGTCTGTGCTGGAGAGGAAAGATGAGCAGAAATTATTCATCACATTTCTCCCAGGTCTAGAAAATTGTACGACAGGGAGAGAGCTAAAATGTTGTTTTAGAAGTGTCCCATCATGCAGAGGGATCATGGAACCACTGGTAAAAGTGAATGTGTTTAGCGTGAGCAATGAAAGACCAATTCATTCAAATTTTTAACACTTTGGAGGAAAAGAAATCCTTTTCCAAAACCCCAAATGAACCAGGAACGTTAACTTGCGGGTGCCAAAGTCTCTTGGGGTTCCTCATTTTAAGAGGAATTAGAGCAAAAACAAGAGGACCAATTGGTCATCCTGTCCTTCCGCTCGCAGTCAAAAAGACCTCCAAGACTTTTCTTCAGTGATACAACTTTTCACCTACTAGTCTTGATCAATGAGGACGTTATTAAGCATAAGCACTTTTTTTGTTGTTGTTGTTTTAACTTCTTTGACTTGACTGGCCCTTGAGCTTACGAGGACTCCACAGTAATTATGGCCTCTCCTGTCTTGGGAATGATGGTGGAGGATGAGCAGGAGGTGTGGCCATGCTGTTCAGCACAGTCGTCAGGGAGAGGAGACAGGACAGCCGCCTTTGCTCGGAGGGAGCAGTCCATGCTGTCATGCAGCAATTCTGGCCTCTCCCCATCCTTCACAGCCTCTTTGTCTCCACCACCAAAATGCCCTTTCTGCATGTCCTCTTCCTCTTCTCTCTTCACGCGGCAGCGGCACACCTCAATGCCTGAATCCCCTGTCAGGCGTCGATGGCGGAAATGATCTTCCTCGTCGTCCTCCTCTTCCTCTTCCTCGTCTTTATCTTGGTTTTGCTCCTCTTTTTTGTCACACTGCGTGAAAACCGACGCGCCGGGCGAGAGGAGAGCGTGCTTCGGGGGAGATGGAGCGGGCCTGGGAGTTGGACCACAGGGCGAGACTGCTTGCTCTTTTTCTTTCTGAGCGATCATGGCTCCGAGGGGGTCTGAGAAAAGCAGAGGCCGGGACTGATCGGCAGGAAGAGAGGATAACAGAATGAGGGGCGAGAGAGGGAGGCGAGGATGGCGCGACGGATGAGAGGTATTAAGAGAGCGTAAAGGAAGAGTGAGAGCCGAAGGAGACACTCCCCCACTGCCATGAGAGGTCTGTATGGGTATGACATCTGGAATGACGACAGGTACAACATCGGGTGGAACTTGTGGCGGCGCGGGAGAGGTTGGCGTGCAGGTGGCGCCAAACCGCGGCATGACGGCGCGGTCGTCCCCCGCGTCGCTGGGCGTGGAGACGTGGCTGCTGTCATACGTTTCGTCTGTCACCTGGACAGAGAAGGAGGTGCTGCAGGGGGAGGTGAGGGAGCATGACTCACATGAGCAGCTGGTGTAGTTGTCAGAGCTCTGCGAGGAGGTCAGGCCGCTGGGACCAGGGCCAAGGTAAGGGGGGCAGGGGTGACGGTGGTAATGATGATGGGGGTAAGAAGAGCTGGGACCCACTATGGCGCCTCCCTGCAGGGCGAAGACGGAGCTGTAAGGTGGAGGAGGTGTGCAGGGCTGCGCTGCCACCTCCTCATAAGAGGGCAACTTGAAGGAAGCAAGAAAACCTACGATAAAAACAAATAAACATGCAGGTGAGGCGTTTTTCATTACTGTCAGAAAAAAAAAAAAACCCTAGATACTACCACAATAAATGGATTGGGTTTTTTTCGAAACAAATTTTGTCGATTCATTGTGCTTGGTGACACAATCTAATATGTCACCTGCAAAGGCAGTTTTTATTCCCATCCGTTTGGCTTTTGCTAAGAAATATACAGACCAAGTTTAAAAATAAAAATGTATTTAATGTGTGCAGGGAGCAGTTTTATTGTCGCTGCAGTAATAATCAAACAGGGTCATGATTGAAGTTAAAGTCTGCTAAATGCACAATAAACTGTAGATGATTGATGAGATGAACGAGATGTTTAATTTTCTAGTATTTCTTGTTGTTTATTCTTCTATTTGTTATGTTGCTGCTATGGAAAGAACTGCCTGTGAAGTTAATTGCCCCCTGGGACTAATAAAGTATTCTGAATCTGAAGTCAAAAATGCTTTTTATATGAAAAACAGCTAAATGGCATCAGTTTAAAAAATGAATAGTAAATTTAAAGGTTTAAATTTGCGGTATGGATTCCCAAATGAAGTGGATATTGAACAGGGTACTTTAGTGGACACTATGCTATTTGATGTAGTTATATTCCATATGATGTAATGGCAATGGGCCTTTTAAAAAGCAGCCATTGAACTAGAATTTGCATTTCCTGCAGAAAATGCGTATGAATGCTAACCGCTGAAGGAATGACAGAAAAACTGTACGCAGTCAGAGGGAAGAGACTCTAACAATCGCACGGATATATTTTACTTCTGTGTTAGCCAAAAAACGAGAAAATGCTGGCTAGGTAAAAAAACAAAACAATCTTTTGTCCCTTTCTGTGGCCCCGAACCTCATGTTCGCACCACCATGATCATGAGGCAGATGTAGTTTCCCCCTGAAATCTGTTGAGCGCACCCCCCGAACTGCTGCTTCCTGTATGAAAGGCATGGCAGTTATGGCTGAGAACCAAAAGAGTCTGGTGATTTTTTCTGTGTCGGCTCAAAAATGTGAAAATGCGGGCGGGTTAGAAAAAGGCTCACTCTTGGATTTTCGTAAAAATATTTGGTGCAAATTAACATGGGAGCAAATGAGAGATTTGGCCGCGGTGCCCAGCGGTCAGAGGGTCCTGGAGCAAAATCTTTAAGTAGCTCAGTTCAGACGGTCAAATTTTCTGAATTGGCATAAATATATACGTTTTTACTGAAAATGGTGCACGAAACGTAAAAAATAGGGGCTGTAGCGGCGACTTATTCAGACAATTCTGAAAGAATCTGAAACGTCATCTACACTCTTTTAAGTTGTGATGTCATCACTAGCTCACACAATACACATCCATTAAAAACTCTGAAACACTTAAAAAAAAAAAAAAACTTTAAACTTTGAAAATTACTAAAACTAAAAGAGATATCCATGAGAAAAATGCAAACTCAATTGCAGAAAGTCTTGCCGGCATATTAAAGTTTAAATGGAGTTTTTCGGTCAAGTTAACTATCAAAGCGGAATGTGTTTCAAAGGATTTTGAGCGTCTCTCTATTCATTCCTACGGGACTTTCTTAATGAAAAATGCTTAATATTTCAAAAAGTATTTCATGTAGAACAAATGTCAAACAAATGCATTTGATTCCTCAATTAGCCGCACATTTTGATACTTCAGTGGTTTCTGTGGCACAAACGGTTCTGCAGTTATCCCGCGGCAAAAAAAAAACATATAGAAGAAGAAAACAGGATAACAATAGTGTGAATGCCTTAAGCATTCACACAAATAGCAGGCAAGTGCAGATGCTACTAATCACATTAGTTAGGGCTCTGTACTTACAGAGTAGAACAGCCATTTTTGCCATTGGAAACACCTGTATCTACTTTGTTTTTCATTCCAAAATGAAAAGGTCTGGGTGGAGGTGACTGACAAACATACTAAAGGCCCTCTTAATGTGTTTACATTTGTGGTGTGGAAAATGGTTTTCAAGTTATAAAAAAAAGTTATTATTCAATGATATCAAGAGACAGATGCAATATTGAGCCTGTTGGCACTGCACAGATCCGCACTGACATGTGAACTACTATTGAAAAATCAGTGAAACAGTTGACATTACACAAACGTACTGAGGTCCAGCATTGAGGAAGGGTAGTTGCAGGCTCCGTTATAGGCAATAAGGTTGATTTCCCTCTGCCTCTGCTGCTGTTGGATCCTCAGCTTGGCCCGGCGATGGCGGTAAGCACAGAAGAAGCTGAAAAGGATCAGCACCGTCCAGAGCAGCCAGAACCCTTCAGCGGACAGATCGTAAAAACAGTCATTGGGGGTCTGTCGTGTCACCCGGGTTACATCACAGACCTGTTCACATTGCGCAAAACTCTATTCTGGAATGTTTGCATGGAATACAAACTGTATGTTTCATATTCTTGCTGACACCTCCAAGAAAAATGCATTATTGATCATGATCATGTCAGCTTAACTGTTAAGTGTCGTAAAAATGCTGTTGTCCTTACCTACCTACATTAATGTTAATAATGTTAACGCTGCCCAAACAAACAAGGTTACTAAAACATATAAAATTTTACCTCCATGTCTGCCCACAGTCCATAATAAACTGTACGTGACAAAGACTTAAACAGAGGTAATTATTCTTGAGTTCTGATGTTGAATAATGGTCACAAAAGTGTTTTGAATGCTACGTTATGATGCCACGGCTGAATTGACCTTTGACCTGTGGATATAAACTGTCATTAAATAACACTTGATTTGACATCAACGGGGAATTTTGTCATAATCAGTGAGTGACTTCTTGAGTTATTGTCAAAAAAAAGAAGTCTTAGGGGATCATGGTAACCTTGACCTTTGACCACCATCATGCTTGAATCCAAGTGGATTTGTGCCAAATAATAAAATGAAATTAATTCCTTCAGATTGTTCCTGAGAGGTTTATGTCTCATCAGAACAGAGGCATAACGTTATGCACACTGGGCATTTCTTTTAACTTGGATTTGAAAGGGTTAAAACAAAAGCTATCTTTTTTTCCAAACACATTCCTTTTGACATATCATTTTAATCAAATGAAAAAAAAAGATTATGAACCGCTTTCTAATTGATAATGGAGCTCTACTAGCTCGATTTTGTGAAAATGAGAGCCTGACTAAGGGTGTGATTTAATTTGAAAATAAGATTTAGAATGAGTTGTCTGATTATCTTCGCTTCGAAAAAAAAAAAAAAAAAAGGATTTTTGTGTGTCTAGATCTTTTAGCTACTGTAATGTAACCTGGAATGACTGGATAATAAATGTCAACAAGTGCACTATTTCCCGTCTACAACGGCAAAGTGGAGAAGAAGCCAGTCAGTTGACTCACACCAGAGCTCATAATAGTAGGTACAGCAGCCTGTCTCTCCGCAGCAGTGTCCCGTTTCACAGAGGTAACCTGGACTGTTGTTTGCCCCGGGACAGTACTTGGGACTGACTACAGGCTGGCTACCGGAGCCCCCATGATGCTTCACCACCTGGTGGACAAAACACCACACCACAGTATTTCCACAAGTCGAGTGTTAGCCTCTAAAACTGCTGTCACATTTTATGGTTCGTGCTTTGAAAGACGACAGCACGAGGATGAAAAAATTCAAAGTGACGAAACAGCTTAACCCAACTCACTTGTGGAGCCAAACCAAATCAAAGGCTGCAATTCGTTGATAATGAAAAAAAAAAAGCGAACCATCTAAATTGTAGTGGTGTCATTATTCTACAGACATTATACCGTGTATTCAGCATTTACATAAAAAAACTGCATAACAGTAAAATGTTAAATCAAAAGGTTGCCGACTACCACTTTTAAGTTATGGTCAATAAAACCGAAACAATGAGCTTAGGGACGCTAAAACACTGGGTTTCTTTTTCCTATGGGTTCATCACCTTACGCATAGTCATCCATTGCTTCTAAAAGCAAAATATTGATTAGTACAGCTTTAAATTGAGCTTATTTTGTTTAAGATGGCTGCTTCAAGGCTCAATTCAAATGTGTCACACCTTATTGACTGTGCGCATTTCTGGTTCCGTCTGAGCAGCCACCTAAAATGAGAAATGAAAAGCATCCTTTAGTCACCTGCAAGCCACCAAGAGGGTAAGAAGCTGTCAAAGAACTAAACCGTTAAATAAGTTAGAAATACCCTAAAAATGTCATTTTCAATATCTAAGAGAGTGTCTTTATTATTGCAGGTTCTTCAGCAAGGCAATGAGCCCCAATAACAACACAGAGCGAGGCTGCTGAATCTGTTGTGTGCATGGTGACCACATATGAGACTGAGAAGTGTGAGCAAACATTTATGCATAACCAAAGCAACCATTGTGGCCACGCTGTGAGGCTTTTACGAACTCATGTGGACAATGTCTTCTTATTATGCAGTGGCGCGAAGCGTATTGTGGTTGAAGGTCGAGTCGCTTACTGTAGCAGCCTCGGTCCCGTCCAGCCCCTGCAGGGACATGGTCATCTGGCAGAAGAGAGATGCAACAGTTTAACTGAAGCACGCAGGTACATTATGCAATGTTAGCGGAGAGAAATCATAAAAAAAAAAACTACATTTACTAACTGAAAGAACACGCTCCTCTCGTGAAACTATATAACCGTGCTGTCATTCCAGCTACAAGGCACTTGAAAAAAAAATGTACTATGGACCTGTTTTTAAGTCTGAGGACACTGATGGCCTTAACCTCCCGTCTTTTCAAAGACAGCTTGAGGTCAATGATTTTATTTAATAACAACGGTTATACTCTACGGGTCGAGTCAAATCCTAAACATGCTCCAAAGACTTGTGCTCGCTCTCTCTCTACCTTTTAAATGGGATGGAGATTGCCGATAACACCAGACGCCAATCACCAATCCCCATTTCCCGTGGTGACAACTTCAAATTGACTAGCCTAGTTGATCAATCATCCAGGAACCAAATATTTTAAAAAAATTTGATGGTGGAAATGAAGAAAAGCAGTAAAATTCTTACAATAAGTTGGAAGCAGTTAATATTTGGCATTTTAGCTTCATGAGTGCTTTTTAGAAGAGCGGCAGAGTGGTGCGTAAATCCATTTCCCGCTTGCTTGCACAAGTAATCAGTTATCAAAATTGTTGTTGATTAATATTTTGCCAGCTGAATAATCAATTGCTTTTTTTTTTTTTAAAAAAGGGTGACAAACGTAGCAGCTTCTCAACTGGCATTGGAACCATCAACCCACCATCAGCAAACTGACTTTTCCATCAAGTGCTGATGCTTGCATGCAGGCTACGCTTGTAATGATCATACACTGATTGGAAATTAGCCAGCAGCATGTCCAAACGACTGCGATGGAAGTCAATACGATGCGCATGGTAATGTTCCCCAAATGCAGTCATGTCAGTGTACGGATTTCAATATTCTGTGCCACTCACGTCTCTGTAAATGTCATGCGGGCCCGCAGCTGGTAAAAGAGGAACTGCTGGTGTGTGTGCTTGGCTAAATGAGCGGCTGCTGTCAAAAAAGAAAAAAAAAAAAAAAGCCCACAATAAGGGAGACTCTGGGGGGATCACTGCCTTGTTGTGCGGCAGGCCTGCAGCCATGTAAATGAGGGGTCTTTTGTTAACAACTGGCTGCTGGTAATGTTGTCTGCATGGGGGACAATGTTGGCCGTGCACTGCGGTCTGTTCCCAAGCATAGACGCCGAATGCACACAAAGATCTCAACAAAACGAAATGATGATGATTCAACAAGCAAACCCCCCCCCCACACACACACACACACTGTCGCCACACCACACAAGAGACAAAGTTGTCGCTTCCACCTATACAGACCGTTGTTATTCATACGAGCAAATGTGTTTCCCGACCGGCAACGTTTGCTGCATATCTGCCATATCTGCCTGTCAAATAAATCATCACACACTAAGTAGGTTTCTATGAGTCAATTTGAAGAGAGGAAATGTGCTGCAGCGGGTTCCTGTGGTAAACCCCACTACATGCCTTGACACTAAATACATGCAGGCACTCAACTGTGAGATCAAGTCACTCAGGCTTCCCCCAAAACCGCAGGCCAGTTACGGACCATTTCCACCCGAAAGCCTCCAAATAATCGCCATACATATATTTCCTTCCATTCCATCATCGATGAAGCATGTGAGGAACTCTGGCTTTTAAAACTCTGAAAGTTCTAATGGGATGGGAGCAGACTGAGAGCCCGCAGGAGAGGTGATGATGCAGGAAAATACATCACAGTATGATGCACAATTAAGAGGATGATCAAGATTACTATTATGATTTATGATACTCACACTTGGAATCTCGAACATGCTGCTTTAATATGACTTAATTGTGTCAACAGTGCGGGCTGGGGTGTGGAAAAGAATAAAATATATACCGTGATGCAGGATTTATGATTCAATAGATTGATACATGTTTGTATATGGTGAGCAAGGTGATGTACTTACATTTTTTAGATTTAAATGTTTGGAAATTGTATAAAACACACCAGTATGTTGAATAAAATCTGACTAATTTTTTTAAAATGGTATAAGAATGGAAGCCACATTTGCATTTTGGAATTTTAAACACAAAACACACCACTGTCCGCTACAAATCTTTGCTTGGAAGCGATTAGTTAAAATCCAAGCGGTGTTTCTAAGAGTTGATACAGTATCGCCAAACGTGGATCGATATCTTCTTACACCCCTCGCCAAAACTGCGCAGATTGGAATCTGAACACGTCAATGATTCTAGCTGAGGCTGGAGCACTTTCAACCTCATGTACATTTACATGCGTGTTGAAAGTATTCAAGAATATTAATGCTCTCGACACACTTAAACGACAATGGTAATGATCTGAAGACTTTTTAGACACTTAATTTTGAGACCACTACATTATCCGGCTGGCAGAGTCCTGAACCATCGCAATTATGTTCCACCACGCTGGACGAGCGACTGGACATTCAATTCACTAGGTTGTAATATTGTATTCACATTTGCGTAAATGACTGTCAAATCCATGATGTGCTGGCACAGATGCACGAGACGGCAGGCAAAACAAGAAATGAAAGTGCAGTTTCAGCACCACAGGTGAACAAGTCATCTGAAACTAATGAAGATCAGTAATATAGACAGTGGGTGTACTTTTTTTTGTTTAAATTGCACACATTCTGCTGTGCTTGAGAGGGACCTTACACCTCTAACAGGCAAAAAAAAAAACCCGAAAGCACACAGCTGTCTTGACTTCACGAACACAGAATTTTGCTGCAGTGGTTCTCAGAGCTTCCAAAATGCACCTTTTGTTGTCTCCTATTAAAAAGATGCGACGCTTCCTGACGAGGACGCACCAAGAGCACGGTCCGGGCGCAGGGCAAGTTTTATGCAATTGTTTGTCAACAATAGCTGCAGGCCGAGTTTTTAAAAAAAGCATGATGCTCTGCAGAGCCACCGAAGCCCAGCTGTTGACAGTGGTGTGCGCGCGCGTGCGTGTGTGTGCGTGCGTGCGGCGTGTGTGTGTATATGTGTGTGTGTGTTAAAGAAAGAAAAAAAAAAAAAGATGTGCAGTGCATTTACCTCCTCAGCCGTCAGCCCGTGGCAGAATGTCAACGTTTTCTCTGGATCCATAGCAAAGAGCCGGACGCCAAAGTAAACAGAGCACCCCCCCCAAAAAAAAAAAAATAGAAAAAAATAAAATAAAATAAATTATATATACATATGCAGAGGTGAGATGTTATTCTGCCGAACCCCCATCACCGATGTCCCACTCCAAAGACATCCCCATCCGCCATTCCCCCGGACGGACGGACGGGCAGACGGACGGACGGACGGACGGATGGATGCAAGCCCCTCCCAGGCTACGCTCCACGCAGCGGGGGGGAAATCGGGCGAGACTGCCGGCGTTGTGCTGCAGACGCGGGCCGCCGATCACCGCGGCGCGGGCGACGCTGTCGACGACGGCTGTTCCACCCGTAGTGAGGCGAGGATGTTTCGCTCCTTGTTTTCAACCGCGAGGGTCGGGGCTGAACATGATGTCATGCTTCTCCAGCCCCCCAAACTACTTGCATGGGAGCGCTGCGGCGTTGATTGGCCAGAGCTCCCAGCAACAGCCACACACACAACCGTATCCACACACTGTTGCTCGGAAAGCGATAGTAGGGAGGCAGCATTGTGGCGCTCCAGCGGTGAAGGCACTGCAAAGGTCAACTACACAAGTGTGGTCATGATTTGTCTGAAGCAAGCATCAGATGGAAACTTTAGAAATATTAAATGAGGTAAAAAAAAAAAAAAATGTAAAAACAAACAAAAGCACTGTTTTTAGGGTAAGCGTGATAGCAGCAGATGAACCTACTCAAATCAACGTGCTCACAAAATAAAGGATTATAGCATTGAAGATGTAAAAAAAAAAAAAAATACTCATGATATAATGACATAATGGAAATATTCCCTTCAAGGTGTTAGATGCAGTTAATGTTGTCACAAATCAACCTGTGTGCCCCCACACACCCCACCCCTCTGAAGTAAGGAAAGAAAAAAAAAACATCTCCATTTTGGAACATCATCTACATGGTGACAACGCGGGAAAGAAAGCGTTTCAGAGAGCAGGGTCGTTTTCCTAGGAACTGTAAGCAGTCTGTGTCTGCAGTGCTCACCTGTGTTGTTGTTGTTGTGCCTCTTCATCGACATTTCTTTGCTCCTGTTGCTTTTCCACTATCTGCTCCTGTGCATTTAGCGAATGCTGACTGTAAACAAAGGTATAGACGAGGTTGGGAACCGGAGATCGCATGTTGCTTGACGGGGGCCTGAATGCTGTCTCGCCTGCCTATTGCACACTTGGCTTTTGAATATTGACCTTTTTTTTCTTTTCTTTTCCTGGCAGTCATTTTAGATGTGAAACAATTAGGAAGCACAGGTGTTACCAATAATATTAATTTAGGCCCTGCTGCTTTGTTAATGCGATGAGAAACACCCGCGTTTCTCTCCTAATTCGCGCCAACGTGTGTTCTGATTGAGGTCTATGTTGACGCCACACAGGATTTTTGACGTTGCTGTTCTAACAAACGCAGCAGGTTCCACCCCACATTTCATGTTACTGGCAGACATTTATGTTTCTTTGCCTCCTTGGACAAGTTTCCCTACTAAAGAATGCACAAGACATCTGGACAAATGCTACAAAAGCAGTCCTAATGTATTCAGCACATTTGTTCGATCCTTTTACTGTGCATGAGTGTGTTCATTCGAGGGACCGTTACATTACATTTCATGATTACTATAAAATTTGTAAGGCAACCAGAATCCTGCAAAAACATGTTGTTGTTTTTTTTTATCCCAGGTCTTCACAAGAGGGCAGCAGACTCCAGGCTTTGGCTGGTTCTTCCGCACGTTGGTTCTGATTAATGAACTTGTGACAGGAAAATGAGAGTCAGTCAGACTTGAGCAAATAGCTTTCAGTTGATACGCTTAAAGGAACGCTCGCGCAAAATGCACTCTATGGGAGACTTGTTTGCCTTCAGTCAGGCATCGATAAGTCATTGTTCATGGAGAGGCACGACCAGCTGCAGTTTTACCATCTATTTGTTTGTTTGTGCATGTGTGCGTGTGCATGCGCGTGTTGCTTGCCATGCACCATGTAAAAGAGTGGACTTAGCTCTCACCAGAAGTGCCTTAATTCTTTCTAATGACCAGCAAGGGTAAAAGTCCATGGTAAAATAATCCTACTTCTCTCTAGAAACGTTAGCTCACTTGTTTTCCAACCTATGGCCTAAACCACACCCATATCTGCCATCTCTAGATGGTCAGATGTCTACTGGAGATTTTTTTTTTTTTCCTCAATCAGTACATCTTGGTATTTTTGGCATGCAGCAGCCTTTGCTTTTGTTTTGCATACTTACCGCTACATTTTGCCCAAACCAGTGTATAGCGCTAGAACATGTATTTGGTTTCGGTCTCATTTAAATATGGTCGCCTCCAGTTGCAATAAACCAAGGCAGCACCGTCCAAAATGCTTGAAGCATCAATCGGGAGTCCGAAAAACCGATGGGTGAGGTCATAAAGAGTGACTGTTCAAAACTATT
>CAAKHG010014828.1:0-11537 GCA_901007715.1 Dactylopterus volitans
AATTTCTGAAACACACGGTCTTGCCTGCAGGAGAAACCCAATCACACCAAATGGTGACACACCCCCACAGAGGAGGGAAGAGACAGACAGTCACTATCTATCTCTCCATCCATCCATCCATTCATCAATAGCCGCTCGAGAGTGAGATGAAAGAGTGTTGTTTTCCCTGACAGGCACACACATCACACACACACACACACACCATGGCAGACTCAAAAAATGATTAGCAAATCAAGATGAAATTCAATTGAAAAACATTTAAACACAAGGAGTGATTGTATCCAGTGAGAAGCAGAATAATTAGGCTGATTGAATGAACTACAGTATCAGAGTTGGAGAGACAGTGCTCTGTCTGTCTGTGAGGGTACAGTCCGCTGCTGTTCTCTGAGGAAGTGCATACTGCAGTGTCAGTCCACCAGTCCTGGTCCATCCAGTTAAGCTCTAAAGGGAGCTTCCACTTCCTCGTAGCCTCCCCTCCCCATGAGTGCTCCAACAGTCAGAGCAGAGTGGTACTGTAGAGGACAGGGTTGGCCCACCCATGTCAGCACAGACCCCATCTCAGAGGTCTGTGGATCACCACACACGGCAAACGTTGTCAGGGACCATGTTGCTGCTCTTGTTGCAGTTGAACGCTTTGGCAAATTCTGGGAAATTTTGAAGGGAGCCCAGTACCCTGTGACACACACAGAGGAATCGATTGCTGTTATACAGTTGCTCCACGTCAACTTAAAATCTGTCATGCAATTTTGTCATATCTTGAAACAAAGAACTTTTTTTTTAACATATGTCTTTTTGTCCTCTTTGCCCCAATCATTCCGGTATCACAATAAAGCATCAATTAATAATGTGAATTTACCTGAATTTTCCTGGACTGTGGACATCTACTTTAATGGAATTGACAGCTTGTTCTGGTCGGTATGTTCCACACCACACCTGGAAAAGACAGATATTGGGATGTATCTTCAAGAGCCAGTCCAATCCAATATTTCATTAAGCCATTCATCTTTTCATTTATCACACATTTAAACACATTGTCGAGACATCCATCCATCCATCAACCAATCATTCAGCTATTCAGCATCCATCCATTTATCCATCCATTCATGCATTACCTGAGCAAAGTTGAGGAAGAAGAGTTGATCATGGGAAAGGTCAATTCCAGGCAGTGGTGGCTCCTCTCCATGCTTCCTCACATAGTTATTATAGGCCTGCAACAGTAACAAAAACCGTATCATCTTGTCCCACTTTAGATCTGTACTTACTTTTAAAAGTCCTGGTAAAAAAAAACATCCCATGCATTTCTGCTAATTCAGTTTAATGAGTCAATGCTCTTTGCATCTCATTTAATATCCATGCTGACTATTGTCACATAATTGAAAATGAGCAGTCAAATCCCTTTGTCCTCAACAAAATGTATAATTCTAAAGAATAATAAAATGATTTAAAAAAAAATCTACTTCTACATTGCATTCACATGTCCATGCTCCTTTTCTGGTCATGTCTGGTTCAAAAAATATGATGAAATCAATGGCAACATCCTGTCCTTCATTGTTTATAAATATTAGTAAGTGAGCCAGTCACCTTTCAAAATAATAGATCTATTCATCTTAGCAACCAGGTGATAATAACAAAACCATCACCTCTAATACCTCAATCAGTATACCAAACTTTTCAAACAAGTTCTTTATTGTTTTCAGCCTCATTACCTGATATGCCTGCCGTATTCCTCCATTGTCAGCAATGTTCTCCCCGAGGGTGTTGTTACCATTTAACTGAAGGGGGATCATAAGAGGAGGGAACACAAAGATTGGCAAAGAAACCGGATGGAGTGAGTCTGTAATTTGTCCTTTGTATGTCAGCAAATCACAGATATCACTCTTAGGGATTCAAGAAATGTTTTCCCAGGGGATAAAAGAAGCATTGTTCAAAACAACATGGCAGCGAAGGGATGTCAAAGAGAGGGAGGTGGGCTGATATGTCAACACAAAATATTAAAGACACCTGAAGCAGAGAAGAGAAGAGAAGAGAAGAGAAGAGAAGAGAAAAGAAGAGAAGAGAAGAGAAGAGAAGAGAAGAGAAGAGAAGAGAAGAGAAGAGAAGAGAAAAGGCTGCAAAACTGTGGGAAAGATAGTGAGATAATGAGAAATGGATCATCTGGCAAAAGCAGCAGGAAAGCAAATGCATGAGGCAAAGCGAGGTTTGGCATATTATTTGAGAAAGTGATGCTGCAAAGTCTAGAGTATGTGTCTTAGAACATACATGTAGTCCATTGGCGAGGTCCCAGGAGAAGCTGCCATACTGATCAACAATGCACTTTGACAGCTCCAAGAACCTCTGAGTTGAGTCTGGCGTCCACCAGTCCTTCAGGTCACCATCCTTATCATAGTTACGACCTAAAAAGAAGTCAAATACAATATTCTCTATCATGCTACGCGACACAGGCATTATATTACAATCAATTCATAGTAATCAAATGCAACACACTAATCAAATTTGAGACTGAAAATAATTACACATAGCCCAATATAAATGAGTGCAGGGAGAAACGGTGCATTGCAAAAGACTCCTTTTGTCAAATGGTAGCAATTACGAGACAGGAAATATTTCTATTCAGAAGCCAATAAAATATGCCTAAACTGCCCGTGGGAAGAATTTTAAAAAGCCATTTAATCATACCATTGTCATCAAAGCCATGCGTGATCTCATGACCGATCACCATGCCGATGCCGCCATAGTTGAGGGATTTTGCCTGGCCTTTCCCAAAGAACGGGGGCTGAAGGATACCTGCGGGGAACACTGTCACCAGAGAGAAAGAAAACAGAAATGGTTTGTTTTGCCACTTTGATGCATTTATGATTGAAAATGAATGTGTATGAACATTTGAAATACCGATGTGATTTTTGCTAGATGAGTAGAAAGCATTGACGACCGCAGCTCCGGTTGACCACCTGAAAAAGGCAAACAGCGTGTAGGTGAAAAGGCTCTATCGGGGTGGAAAAATTCAAATGGAAAGAAAGATATTAAAATTAACCCGAGGTTAACAATAGCCAGACTAAACTTAGCATTCCTGCAGTGCTTAGTGGAAAGCTGAACTGTATATGTGAGTGGGAGTTTGCGTGGGAGAATGTGAATGCACTGTGCTAAATGCAAGAGAATGAGGTACTCCACAAGTACCAGAAGATAAAAACTCACTTAGTTTCAATATGTAACATTTTAGCATTTAAAATACTACACATTTTGAATAGGCCCGTTTTCTTTGCATAGATTTAATTCTGCCCCCACAGGAAATCTTACTCCTCTTTGTTGACTTTGACTCTGAGTTTCCGCAGGCGTTTCTTCTGCACATACTCCAGGTTCTGTAGGATGTTTTCAAAGTACTCCTCTGCACTGTAGCTCAGCTACCACCAACACAGAGCCAGGGAAACAGGCAGGAGGATTAGGCTCGATCGGCACATAGTCATATTTTCTCGAAGCTCATAAAAGCACAGAACTTTTCACAGTACTGATATGGGGCTACAATAGAGGCCTTCTGTATACCGTTACATTAATATGGTGAGAGAAGAAAAACATTCGCAATCGCGTCTCTTCAGACACTCACGTCTTTGTACTCATTGTTAAGGTATTTGTCATCCATGATGTTTTCAGAATAGCCGATCCATTCCCGAATAGCTCGGGCCTAAAGAAATGGAGAGTAGGTTCAGTCATCGCATATACACCAAAGAGCAGAAAACAATATAACAGACAGTTATATATAACCTACTTTCTCCTCAGCTGCTTTCTTCGTTTCTTCATCCATCCAGGTCAGGTCATCGAGGTTACTTATGAAAACTTCTCGAATATCTTTAATCATCTCCTCCATCTGATGCACACGTGAAGAAAAAACAAATATGTCACTGATTCATTTCTAATAACCTCGACCCTAAATGTCTGCGGACAATAAAATACAATGCAATATAATGTTTTGGTGGTGTGGGAGGTTTTTTCTCACAAGGCCTACTGAGAATGTGAATTTTGCAACATATTGTGCAACAAACTCATAAAAATGCATCTCGCTCAATTATCAGCAGTGTTGAAGCATTAGAATCCCCTGCGTAGGAGTCCACTGACCTTGGATAATAATTCAAGTAATGTAATATTGTTTGACAGATGACACAAAATATCGTATCAATCGTTTTAATTTTTTCATAGATATGAGAGAGTTAGCGAGTGGGTTGCACCATGTTTAGTGTTTAAAATGACAATCAAGAGTATGACAAACAAAAGAAGAACATTTCTGTTTATTCGTCTTTCCCTGGTGCTTTCAAATCCTCAACAGTAGACGTCTGCCGTGTTGGCTGCTTATCTACATATGCACACACAAATATGTATCCTGCACACTAAGACCTTTGAATATTTACACTTACTCCTAGATGCTTGCATCATTTTTAATTTAGTTATTTTTCTTTTAATAATACTGAGACTTGTATTAAATCATAAGGGAGATATTCAATGTGTTTGTCTCCATCACCACAATATGTTACACAAGCGATGCTATTCTTGTTAAAAAAAAAAACGAATGCACTATTTTTTTTTATGCAAATTCAGATGCCAAGGTGCGCCAAAATCCACATAAAAAAATATGGTGCAAAGTTAACCTTGGTATTACATATTAATCTTGAGCAACAGCATTTACAAGAATGACCCTGCACCCACAGAGAGGACCAAATGGACTGACGCCATGTGCAAACCATGCACTGTGCAATGCTCGTCAGTCATTTAAAGGATAAAACAGCCCTGGATTGTGACTTCAAAAACTAACAATTTTAAAATTTGCGGCAAAAAAAACAACAACACAATACTACGAGGGGGGAGAGGGATGAGAAAACTGAAAATTGCAGTGACAGACCAATGTCACCCTTCCAGGACCGTCTAACCGCAGTTGCGTTCTCAGACCCCAGCGAGCTGACGGAGGCATTCCAGTGTCTCATCACATCAGCAGACCTTAGTAAAACATTGCATGATCGCTCAGACAACGTGCTGCGGTTTACCACAAACCAGCAGGGTCCGTACGGAGGAGGCTGCCCTGCAAGTCTCTTAGCGTTCGAGCATGTGTGCTTCAAGTGAGATAGTGTTGTGCGTGCGCGCGTATAGATGTCTGTGCGCGCGGACAGATGTCTTGCTACGTGTGTGCGAAATCCTTTTCATTCACACAGGTAAATCGAAGCCGGCGTTCATGATATTAGGGCTGTGATCCGAAGCTATCCAGGTCAGGTCAGGTTACTTTATTTGTACCTGCAGGTAGATTTGTAAAACTTTTCACCCACTGCGGGTTGCTGTGTGCGCATGCGCATAAACACCTTAAACAAATAATTGGGTTGTTGAAGAGAAGCCTGTATTATTCCCTTCCATTTAGTGTCTGGCATGCTTTTTTTTTTTAGTTCTTGTAAAAGTTCACCCTAGTTACAAGGCCATAGTTCACCTGAAAGAGAAAGCACACTGCTCGTGAGCTGGCTGAAATGCCTTGTTTGTAGTCTGGTCTTTACCTCTGTTCAACTGTGAAGTCACAATAACAACAAATAAAAGCCTTTTTTGTACTGCCAACATTTAATGGAGATGTATTAGTATTTTTTTGCAGTTTCCATTAACAGCGCCACTCCGCAGGTAAGGACTTAAGCTCAAGGCTGATCATTAATGGCTGTCAAGTTACCCCTCTTCAAACATGGAAGCAGGACATTTTGCCATGTTTTCTATGTTATTTTAATGTTCATTTTGTGGGACAGCTTGTTAACAACCAGTGTTGGTTGGTGGACAAACAGTTGTTGCAGTTGTGATGGAAATGTTTCAACAAATCGGGGGAAATGGTTATGCCATTAACAGCTACCTTATATGCAGTGACTCAGGCTGGAGGCAAAAACATGAGCCTAGATATTAGCATAGCATGAACTCTTATTATGTCAAAGGTTCACATTTCAAGATTAGATATCTAAGTAAATTATATTTGGGGGTGATGGTATGCACTTCTATGCTCAAAGGAGTTTTGTGTCATTTGTCACTTACACAAATAACATACACACACGCGCACACACAACCCAGTAGCGCCATTTGCAATGTGAGAGCCGCATGCCAGAGTGGGCAAAGGCAACAAGATGACAGGTTTACTGTGAATACGACACTCAGCATTTTTACAGATGCAAACAGTCACAGAGTCATTTCAAAACACACATTCACAGACGTCAAGATTTACTTTGTGAGTAATAAGAGCGTGATAACAAGGACACCCGGCGTAATATGTCTTAATCTGCATCAAAAGTGATCTAATCTCAGAATATGGGGGAGATTCCACCTCCTACTAACCAGTTCTTTGCTTTTTTCGGAGAAGGCTTCCTGCACATACAGTCGTCCTACAGCATTGTCCATGTTGTTGTTGACGTAAAGTGCACACTGTCGCCACACCGCTGCCTCTGACGTTGTACCGGAGAGAGCCTGCAGGGAATGAGCAAGGTGAAGATCAGTTACAGATGGAGGATAAAGGACTCAGCATATTGATTAAACAGACTCGTGGCAATTCTTTATTTGCACCTCCATGCATATGCAATTCCATTTCTGAGGGCCATAAGAAATATGCCTGGAGGTAAAAAAAAATTAGATTAGGAAATTTAAAACTATGCAGAGGAAGAATATGAATCGGGCAGAATATGGACAACTAGTATTTATCCGAGTACAGCCAGATACCTCTACCATGACGCATTGGCTGAACAAGAAATTTTAAATCTCTATGATGGATAGAGGATAAATGTTAACGACCTTGGTAATCCTTTTCCTCAAACACAATCAGGAAATCTGTTATCTCGGGAAATGCAGCGCGTCAACAACTACAAGATGGATTGGCTAAAAAACTTTTTGCATGACTTCCCACAGGATGACCGCAAATGTTTTGGCGATCCCGTCTTGTCCTCTAATGCCACCTCGATGACAAGTACGTCAATGGAATGGGTTTGGTATATATTCATATCCCCTTCAGCAAGAATAGAATCTTTGATGTTCAATTTGGTGAAAACGTAGGAGTCATCAGGTCAAAAATTGAGCTTGTCTAGTACTTCGGTTTATCAATGCCAAATTTTCCTAGAATTTTGGCATTGTCTTCGTGACCTCTCAGCTATTTGACAGCATTAGCATTTAGCTCAAAACAGCAACTTGCTACATGAGAACTATAACATTTCATGCCATATACTGTTATATATACAATGAAGAAAATATCCTCATCAAAAATATTTATTTGTGTCACTGTAAAAATGTGCTCCTCGTATCTATGTTTTTTGGTTTAAAAAGATACTAATGATCACTGTAAACCTTTAGTATCAGTTGGCCACTTCTGCTTATCTAAACGGGTTCAGTGAGAAGGCTGTGCACCGTACCTTGCGGAAGGCTTTCCTGGTGTCCCGGTATGCTTTGCTCAGGCCCACCACCATGTTCATAGCAAAACGCCACACCATGTAGTTCTGCAGATCCCTGTGGAGGTGTTCAAAGAACCTCTCTTACTCACACATAGCTACGATGCATCAGTATCAGGTGAGCAGCACACTGTGCACTGCCGCCCCCACAAGCGCACACCAACATACGGGCTCATGATCTTGCAAAGAACAAACATGCACATTTGCATTGACAAATCCTGCTGAACATTTACACACCTCTTAGAGTATCTGGCCAAGATAAGGTTGAGCCTCCTATAATAGTTGGGGGAGTAGTTTACGACCTTCTCTGTGTCAGGAACGCTGATGTTGACTGTATCCATTATCTTAGCTGTGAAGTAGCTCCAGTTGAATACCTTCAGGACAAGCCAGAAAGCACAGACACAGAGACAAGGTAAATATTACAAGGAGGTTGGAAGGTGAAATGGAAACAACAAATTGCAACAGATAAACAGTCATTTTAACCTGTGATTCAACCTCAAGGGAGAAGTTGGCGTTTAGATCGCCCAGTTCCATCTTGTTGTAAAGCAACACAGGGTTATTACGGTCCTCTGGGGTATCAGTAGCCTTGCAAATGGAAAGAGAGCGAGGTTAAAACTCAAGAATGCTGTCCCATTCAACACACACTTCCCGTTTCCTGACACATGAGTACGACTGCAACGCTGATCCAGGAGCAACAAACATATTCAGCGTCTCGGGAGGCTTCAGGTCTGTAAATGTCAGAGCTAGAGAGGTGTGACTGTCTTGTAAAAAAGCCAGCAGTGGAGTGGAGGGGAGATGAAGCGTGGCGGTGAGCGGAGCAGACCAGCACATAGGACGACAAAAGCGGACTGTGGAAAACCTGTTGATATGGAACAGCATTGCTGTGCAAGGATCGGGAGGTGCAACGACTTGTTTTACACAGCGAGCACTCCAGATTAGAGCCACAAACACACTCAGAGGGGAGAGATCTGTGCAACTAATGGAGGAGCGTAAGGTCATCCTGTCAGATCTCATTTGCTCACAAAATCCTCCTGTTGTGTGAAACTGGGATTGAATATGAGGTATGTGATGCAACGAGAAAACTAGGCTGGAGGAGGTTCTTGGACATGAGCAACTATGTGGAGTTCTGGTGAGAAACGCCTGCAAGTGTGCTTACATTGGCAATGTCCTTCTCCAGGTCCATAACTCGTGTCACCTCCTCTCTGATGCGGCTCTCGTTGACGGCCAGTCCCCGGTCAGCGCGGATGAGCTTTGCCAGGTCAACTATGAACTGCTCGTAGGCTTGACATGCCTGTCAAACGCATGCACATTCATGATATTCAACCCTGGGTGGTGTTACTTGAGCAGGAAGGCAAATGTGATTTGGATTTTAACCGGTGACCGAAGAGGCAACAGCGTGCAAACACACACGGACACGGCTTGATTATGGTTAATTGATTCTTTCTGCATGCCAGTCAACAGTCTACGGTAAACCGTAAACTAAATCCAGGCCACAGGATATCTACACAGATCACACCCACACCCACACACACACACACGTATGGTCTGAATTGAGACATAGTTCCGTTCTGCCTCTTTGATTTTAATCACAACTTACCGCTTCAGAGCATTTTTCATATGCTGTAAACACATAAGCTCACAAACGCATGTCACCATGTGCGCAAATAAACATGTTAAGTTAATTTCGGTGTGGATGTTTCAGCTGGTTCCCAAAGCCTTTGTTGGGCATCGTGTTTCCTGGAAAGAAGAAAAAAAAAAAAAAAAAACTCCCGGGGATGAAACCCAGACCACAGTGGCCCTCAGTCAAATGAACACATGGAGATGTTTTTGTCATGCATCAGTTATGGCCTTTGTAATATTCCAATAGTTTGTATGAGTGCGCCGGGAGACCACCTCTGCGTAGGGTCCGGTGCAGGCGTAGTAATCTCGTGACAAGAGGCCGAGGTTGGTCTGCTGGTCGAACTGGCAGAAGGAAGAAAAGAAGAAAACATTCTCACAGTTCTATAAGCTAAAGCAATCAGATAAAAGCTTATTTACAAGCCGAGTCTCTACGCTGGAGAGCAAAAAAACAAACAAACAAAAAAAAGAAGATAGAGACATGTTTGCCACTGTTGCAAACCTACATGAATAATGTGCGAGTTGGAGTCCCTGTCGTCGGTGCCGACAAAGAAGTTAACCACGAGTTGAGTTCCATATTTCTCATTTAGCTTAGCGATAACATCCTCCAGCCTCCATGTGTTGCCTACAAAGAAAAGAAGGTAAGAGAACCTACTGACAGTATTGGCTGAACGCAGCTGTATTATAAAGAATGCTGTACCATAGTCGGTCTCCCAGTTGTCCACAGCCATGGGCCACTCAAACACATCATGCAGCATGTCAAGCAGAGGAGCCCCCCCTCTTTGCTCTATCAAACCTTGAATTAAGCATTGATACAAAAAAAAAGGAAATATGTTATGATTCACACTCAAATTTTCAGTCAATATGCAGCAGGAAATTAATCCTTTTCATATTCCTCATCTGGCATAATTAGCCGGCTAATTTGGACACATTTGAGAAGCTTATTGATGTGGCTTTTAAGCTAAATAGCTCTTGAGGACGGCCTCTATTTTGCTGCGTAGCGCAGTGATTCTTGCCAAAGTTCAAAGCTAATGATGAATAATTTGATTGCAAAGACAGTGCTCACTGTAGTTTCACACAAGCTACAAGAAAAATTCTCACTAAATGCAAGACTTATATATTCAGGACGGCAAGAGAGGGCATGTGACTAACTTACTCTCATTGGTGCAGGACTTGTAGAGGGTCTTAGCCTTGGCGAGAGCGGCGGCTTCCCCCTCTACTGTTTTTTCAAGAACACCTACAAACAGAGCAGAGGGGCAGCGCGAGCGTGAGGGGAAAGCAGCACTGATGAAAACAGGAAGATAGCGGAGGAATGAGCATACATGTGGGACTGCGTGCAAAGTGGCAGGAGAAGAGAGACGGATGTAAATAACCTCAGGTGCAATCGCCCGATTCTCCCTCTTTGTGAAATGGAGTCCAGATGCTGCCCAGATGCTTTTAATTATTCTAATTGCAGCATGCTGCGTGTCGCTGTGTTACAACGCGCTAACAGAAATAAAGTGGCGTCTTCAGATGGTGGTAATGGCTAACAACCTGTGACAAAACATGACACCACTCAAGGACACAAAACAAATAAAACAGCTCAGTACGAATGCAATTAACAGAAATCACATTTCAGAAACAACCTGAATGGTGCCGCACACAAAAAAAAATGTCACAGAATGGAAAATGGATAATATATTTCCGAGAAATAAAATAGTGTCACCAAAAAACAAATAAAACCCTGATGCTAAATGTTAGTTATTCTGGTAATTCTGCGACAACAAGAGATTTTCTGTTATTATTTTTATTATTTATGACTCTTCTACATTAGTAAATGACAGTCGGGAATGAATGGCCTTCCGCAAAAATGGCTCACCAAATTATCATTTGCACTGTGTCCCCGATACTATATCCAAGGGCACGTCACTGCTCGAATGATTGAACACATAATCTATCACGAAATATTTGCTATAGTGCAGTGCAGTTAATGTTTTCGTCCCAGTGATTTAGATGATTTGGGTCATTTACTGCGGAGGTCAATTTTGTCATATTAACAACATTTTAACGTGCCGGTCTGCCTGCAGAGGTTTGGTTTTTGTTTTTTTGTTTTTTTTGTTTTGTCTTCTCACTTCTCGAGTGGCAAAGGCGAGAATAGTGGCATAATAGCAGGGAGGTAAAAGCTGCATGTGTGGCAGGAAAGGGCCATTTGCAAAAAAATAGTGCACACCATTACTTGTATTACAGCCTGCCTTCATTGCCTCTTCAACACCTGTTTTGGCCATATGGACGCTAGTTAGCGCAGCCCCAGGCGAGACGACACTTCAAGCTAGACAGCTTATCAAAATGAGTGATAAATGTTGAGGTGTAAACCTGTTCAACTGAGGGGGAGGAGAACGGGACTAACAATGCACCCCGAGGCACCCAGATATTCACTCCAGCTGTATACAGTGCAAACCAGTCCTTCAGGATCTTTTCAGCCACATTCAATGGAAGAGTGAGCTTAAGTAA
>CAAKHG010014829.1:11411-27235 GCA_901007715.1 Dactylopterus volitans
GTGTGCAATTAGTGGTTTGTAAATTGAGGGTGTGTGTGTGTGTGTGTGTGTGTGTGTGTGTGTGTGTGTGTGCTCGCGCGCACGAGGCAGCAGAGCCTGAGGCTACACCCGCTGAGAACAGTTAAGACCGTGAATCAGTCGGCTTGTTGGAGATAACATCAGAGGCCGTGTGTGCCACATTTGCGGCGCGCACATGTATGCACAAGCGCCCTCGCGCACACACACAACACGACCGCAATCTTCCCCTCACGGAGCAATCTCGACTGTCTAGATAAAACATATGTAGCAAAACACAACAGGTCTGCAACACTCCCTTATGATGACTGTAATGTTCAGCTTTTAGTGAATCTGTTTAAGTGTTAACACTGAGATGTGTTCCAAAAAAAAAAAAAATGTTCAGGTCAACCCAAATTCATATAAATGGGATGGACAAAATACGAGGCACACCTCTTTGTGTATCCCAGCACCACCCAGTGCAGTGTTGAGGATTATCGCAGGCTTGTTGTTTTATAGATGCATTTTTCAACTAATAAATTGGCAAGCAACTGCGGAGTGTTTGTTTCAACTGCCTTCATATAACAGCAGCATCGACTGTCAGCGGCTCGGAGGTGGATAAAGATAAGAAAGATGTGGAAGAGGAGGAGCAGATGGTGTTTTTGCATACGCGACTGTGACTGTGTGTGTGTGTGTGTGTGTGTGTGTGTGTGTGTGTGTGTGTGTGTGTGTGTGTGTGTGTGTGTGTGTGTGCGCGCGCACGCACAACCAAAAGTTTCTCAGGAGGGTCACTGTAACTCTAAATGCATTATTAAAAACTTGTCACATTAACACCTGTCACACGACTACAGTGAGAGAATGAGCTCCCTGCGTACCCCGTAACGAGAGAAGCGCGGAAAACTACGAGGAGACGCGAGCGCGTCTGTTAGGAAGCGGTTGAGGTGAAGTGCTTATGTCGAAATTAGCATTCAGAGAGCTTTTGTTGTGCGAGTGGAGGCTTGTTTAATTTTATGCTTCTGTGCGGATATGAATGTGTTTGATCACGGAGTCCAGACAGACTTCCACGTTACCAACTTTGTTTTTGGCTGCGTCAGATCAAGAGGACGGTACGTCGATCTTAATTCATGAGAAGATGTCTGAATGATCAACCTTCTCTGTGACTCCATGTAGTAGAGGACCCACATGCAGTAGTAGAGGACCCACGTGCAGTAGTAGAAGAGGACCCGCGTGCAGTAGTAGAGGACCCGCGTGCAGTAGTAGAGGACCCGCGTGCAGTAGTAGAGGACCCGCGGGCAGTAGTAGAGGACCCGCGTGCAGTAGTAGAGGACCCACGTGCAGTAGTAGAGGACCCGCGGGCAGGAATAGAGGACCTACACACCTGCAGTAACCTCTTCACATTGCGTGCGGTGTTCCTGGATTTGCATATATGACATATGACATATATGAGTGGTGCCTGAGTTACGTGAAATCAAGTTAATCTGAGTATTTAAATACATCCTACTGTTTGTGGAACAAATTAAACTCACACTAAAGCACATCACAGTGTGACCGAATTGCCTTTAAAAAAGTATGACTTACTATTTAACACACTAGCGGCTGCACCAACCATCTCAGGTAGTTCTGATTGACACGGGTTGGAGCAAATTAACTTGTATGACTGTATTAAACAAAATAAATAAAAACGAGAGTTATGAATTTGGGATTTTTGTTACTTTTTTCTCTGTTGTAAAGTACCATGACTCAAAAACCAAGGTACATACTCAACCTCATACCCTCAATGCACCGTTACAACCCTACTTATCAGAGGCGCAAAGGAATTTTTGAATTATGTTTCTTAGCAGAAAACCTGGCGATTGTCCAATTTTCCCACCCAAAAAGTGTATTTAATATTCATTTCGTAAAGCGTATCTGTCAAACATTTGGCCCGGTCTTCTAAAATGCCTTAATCAATTATGCATGGCTGCTAGCAGGCTGAATCTTTTCACTGCTGATTCAAAGTGATTCAGACCTGCCGGGTGTTTGTGTGTGGTCAGACAGGGAGATTTTCTGTAACTGCTCTGCATCATCACAAGTAGCTTAGCACAGCGGCCATTCAGCGTTTGATTAGTTATTATAAATCGTCCCGGGGGCGGGGGGAGGAGGGAGTAACTGTAACTCTGCTTAGGTGGTGGTCCTTGAGTGTCGATGCATTTCGGACAAAATCCAAGCTGGTCTCAGTCATCAAATATCAAAGCTCGGTCAGGCTGTGATGAGTACAGCTATGATGCTCTGAGGACTTCAGGTGTCGGTTCTGGATGCGGAGGGGCGATCAACACTGATGCCTTCTAGTGGCCATTATAGGTATTGGCGGGCCTAAAGGGCCACACTCATGAAAAAAAGCACATGGGACTTGTACGCAAAACTGCATTTCAAAATGACAAAAGCATGTGCGGTGCATTCATCGCAAATTTGGGTTGATGTAATAAATCCTCAACTCATGTGAAATGTATCAGGGCCGAAGGTGCTTTCATCACCTGTGATTTTAGTCAATAATGCAAATACGATGACATCTATGTGGTCCAAGTTGAGCAGGGTGCGGGTGGCAGCTTGGATGCGTGTCTGCACGGGTCCAACAAACTCTGGATTTTGCAGGAGACGACTGTTCAATTTTCATTTGCAACAGCAAGCCAAGATTGTATTTGAATTTCACAGCCGCCGACTTTGAAACACCAAGTGTAGGTTTTTTTTACATTTGCAGCAGTGAGGTTTTGTTTAAACCATGACAGCCAAAGGAGGTAAATGACAAAAGCTTTCATAACACTAACCAGCAATGTTTTGCACTTAAAGCCGACAAGACCTCAATCTTAGCATAGATACGTCTTTCATCATGATTATTTTTTGACATTTCCTTTTTTATTTTCAAAGGTCCTTTGTACATGTGCTACGTGCGGTGATGTAGCTTATAAAGCAAAAGGATGACAGACAAAATGACATGTTGGAAACGCAAAATCGCAATTGCCAACATTATTATAGTGTGCAAATGACAAAAAAAAGGCTGGTATGTGAGCATTATGCATGTCTCTGCAACATATTGTAACAAATCAAGCAATTCTAGTTCAGTCTCAACTACAATGCAGGCAGACTGATATCATTTGAGCCGCACAGTCAACGCAGCGTACTGTAACCGCAGTTCTTTCCCGCACTGAAGATAAACTGCTGTCATGTTTCTAAATCAACATCTAAATTTCCCAGAGAATGGGGCTAATCCCGCCATAAATTTGTCCCCCACCCTCTTTGCTGTCACGAGGCAGCGAATCTGTCTCCATCATTCACGGAGCCAGTTCATCTCACGGTTTCTCAAAAGCACCATATGGCTCCTTATAAGAGCTGTTTTACACATAATCGAGAGAAATGTTGCCACAGACTTTGATTTAATAGACGTTGCATTAGAGGCCGGCTGCCCGGACAAAGATTTTATGAGACTGTCCCCCACAGAGATATATAACCCTAACTAAATTAGATAAATGTTAGCACTAATAAAAGTCAAAGGATCGCCCTCTCCTCTTTTATTTGCAGATAATACCGAGCCAAAAATCCTTCAGGAGCTACAAAGACTTGCTGTTGAAACAAGAGCAGAAATTCAAAATTCATAACAGGGCAAAGAGAATGTGAGCAAGGAGATGAAATAACAGGATGAGAATGAAACCTGACACTGAGCTCCAGCGGAAAAAATAATGACACATTTCCTTTGCTTTGTTTTGTTTACTTCCATTTCTCGTTACGTCCGACGCGTCACCCAAAAGAAAGCAGGCTACTATTGTGGGGTTTGGCACCGACAATGGGACGCGGTGACCAAGCGGGGAAGTTTCAAAATGAAGAAAACTTCCATAACAAACTCAATCAGAAGTGATAATGACACGGTAATTAAAAGCGTCAGACACTCGACTGTAAGAAAAGCGCATTAGCTGGGCTTGAAGTGAATGTGTGGGCGGCGGAATCGTGTGCGGCGCTCAGTGGTTGTTCTTTGTTTTTATCAGCTCCAATTTTTTTTTTTTTTACCCTCAAATGTTTTCAATTCAAACTGATTGAATATTTTATTTGAGGGCAAAGGAGGGGGGGAATTCAAGTTAATATCTGTGAAAACTTTTCTTCTCCATTTAAGATTTTTATTAATTCCTCCTGGCTGTGAGAAAGACGCAAGCAACCAGGACCAATCATTCATTGGGGGGCGAGCAAAGCAAGCGTGGTTATTTACACTTTCTGTCATCAGCCCTTTTTGCATCTCTGAAATGAATTCACAATAACCCACCCTTTTTTTTTTTTTTTCCCTGCAGCTAACACTCAAGTTGTGAGAGCTTGCGGTATGCAGCTTTTTCTGTTGTGTCACTGTTAATGGATCCCAGTGGGCTCACTCATATCCCAATAACTGACAGAGGAGCCTTCCAAACAATGCGCACGGTGGTTGGCTGGTCATTTCTGTTGTTACAGGGCACGAATTAATGAGTAAAATATTGTTAAAGATACATATATCCAATCATCCAATGTAAAAAGTTGTTTGCATTTGGAAGAATATAAAAGGGTCCCGGCCCTGCTGAGACCTTATTAATGTTGTCAGTTTGGGCAAAATCCGAACTTTCTCAAATCAGGAAGTTTGGTCATTAAAAGAGTTTCTATTGGAACTTTTTTTTTTTTCTACACTTGAGTAAAAAGCAAAACAGTAAAAAGGACTGAGATGCATGTAACCTTTGCAGCCGTTTCATTGTTTAATTGCACAAAACGAATTCTATTCTTTTTCTAATTTCTCCTGCTCGGTGGTGGTATGTTTGCAAATTTAAAAATGCAAAGTGCCCAACGAGTTGCCACAAGACCACGCTAAACTAGCTTAATTGGGATTTTAAAAGCCGCTCTACAGCATTCGAATGGGAAATGACACAGAACTAAAAAGACAAGCTCAAAAGCTAAGAAATCCACCTCTGTCAGCCTAACACTCCTCTTGCAAAAACTCTCGTTTTCCCTGACAATAATGCGGCACCATACACCGTATAATAGCTTTTATGAGTCATGATCAAATTACTGTTTTATTTTCCCGCGGTGGGGAAAGAAAAATATGTCACTGAAAACCATTTTGGGCTGCACTGAAACACATTCAGTACATCAGTAAATGCAGGTGAGAAGCCATCAGTGGCTGCCTTAAGCTATTGGGGGGCCCATTTCTGAAAGCTACCGGGGTGCCCGGCGTCAACGTCAATGCATTATCAGCACTTTCAGCACCACAGACAGCCCCACAAAGATATTATCGAGAACAACGACATTTCTGCTTTGGAATAAAGCCCCTCCGTTCGGGCATCACTCGCTATTCGGCATTGAATAGGATGTGTTTTGATGACTTTCAGGCATGAGAATCGTTTCTCTACAGTCGCTACAGCGGCAGGCGCTGGTTGCCATGGCTTCCACTGAGGTTGGTTTACAGATCAGTGAAGGAGTTGTTGTAAATGTAGCTAAGAGTCTGCAGGCCAGAGCTTTCTATTGTACGCACGGCACCTATTGCAGCCATTCGGATATTATTTAGGACAGTGGAGAATATTTGGGACATACTGTAGCTACGTCAAGCTAATCATGTTCTCATTGCAGAGCCATCGCCTCCTACTGGTTGGTCAAAGGTCCTACAGGGGAAAGCAACATGATCTGAGGAGATACTCTTTCACAGAGGCTTTGCAACAAACGAAAAGTAGCATCTAGTAGTTGCAGCCACACAACAGTAGCTTTTTAAACTTGCTCAACATTATATCATGGTCTTGGTGATTACTCTTTTTGGCTCAAGTTTAATGGCTGTAAATTCATCTGCGGCCAACCTGTCACTAATGAGCACGGTTGTTAAAAGTTATCAAGTGAGCAGAGTTAGCTTAGTTTATCAAGTTGGTTCCAAGTTGCTCACAGAAGGTGTAAGCCACCAATGGCTGATGGCCATGTTTCCTTCAAGTGTATCTGGAGATCACAACTTTGAAGAATGTGACACAGCAGAGGAAGAAATGTAAAGCACAGGAAGAAACGTAGAGTAAATAAAGGCAATAACGATTAAAATAACTTCAGGAATTATGGCAAAGGAGCTAAACCCTTCGCTTCACTAACTCCACTGGGATTAACCCCCTTTGACTAACTGGCTTGGATGTGACTGGTAAGCTGCTTTCGTTTTCTTGTGCAAAACTTTCAGGCACAAATTTGCCATGCTATTTTTGGTAAACGACCTGGGATTAGCGGGATAATCTTTGCGGAGGCAACCGCGAAAAATTCTTTGCCTCCCCGTTGAGCCTTAAAAAGCTTCTAATACACACCTCAGCATCGATTATCCCTCACATCGCCCACCTCCACTGATGACTATGTAACTCTTTTTTTCCCTCAAGGCCTGAGGCCTCGTTGACGGAAGACAAGATCAAGCCACTTTGCCACTTTATCTTGGGCACGTCTGAAAATGCTAACATCCTGACCATGTGCACTTTCTTTTCTGATCTCCACACTTGTTTGAGCCCCTTAGATTGTACACTGATGGGCCATTTTATTAGGACCTTATACCACTTGATAAAAGGTCTTCTGCTGCTGTAGCCAATCTGCTCCGAGGTTGGTATCTTGTATGTTCAGAGATGCTAATCTGCAGACCTCAAAACGGGTAGTTTATTGAGTAACGGTTGTCTTTCTATCAGCTGGAACCAGTCTGGCCATTCTCCTCTGACACCAACAAGGTATTTAAACCCAGAGAACTGCTGCTCACTGCATATCCTCTCTTCCTGGAACCATCCTTTGTAAACCCTTGAGATGGCTGTGTGAGTAAGCCAGTAGATCAGCAGACGCTGCTTATCCAACAACCATGCCATGTTCAAACTTACTTGAATCACCTTAGATCCCCATTCTTGCCATGCAATTGGCCGATATTTGTCAAACGAGCGGTTGAACATGTACCTAATAAAGTGGCCGTGAAACTAAGTGCGTTTTTGGCTGTTTATCAGTGCTGCTCATGCATGCCTCCTTCCTGTGTCCATAAACTCAAACACCATCAATCACGCAGGGGAAAAAAAAAAGACCTCATAAAAACATCCATGTCCATGACAACGCTGCCCGTCGCAGTAACATGAAGGGCACCGAATAATGTATGTAAACTTTATATTTGGGCCATAAAACATAACGGCTGTTTTGGCAGCCGGCGAAAGGTCCAACAATCCTGAGCTTCCCTGCGAGGGTATCATCGGGGTCCATCTCACTGTCAGACCACTCCCAGCTCTGTCCCTGAACCTCGGGGTAAAGGAGAAAGCTGTGTGATCGCCCTCGGCCATAAATGATTCAACACCTCGCACTGACTTAAGATTTCTGAAACTTACGCGCACACACGCACACAAACAAAAAGACCTTGAACTAGGTATGTGGACTTAGAAATGTTTTACTTTCACGAAAAATGTTTGCAAATGCAGCTCCTTTACATACACACGGCGCTTGCCTCATTTTGATGAATTCGTGGTCATGGTGTCGGCAATACCTTTAAAAAGCACCCAGGACTCATTTGTAATGTTCCCCCTTTATCACCGTGAATGGGCCTGTATGTGCAGCTTTGAGTTATGAGAAGTGCTTGCTTCTTCCAGATAATGTAATCCCCCCTGCGGCACTCAGGCATGGAGATTAATCTGTCAGTTCTCACGATATTAACTTCCACCTGAATATGCAAGGGGACGGCATGAGTGAAGACTGGGCGGGAGGACGCGGGAGGCATCTCGGTGGAGGATCTCTGCGTGGAAGCTCTCCGTCCACTTGGCCTCCCTCCAATAGAGCCTTCAGGCTGGAGGGCCCGTCGATATGGGCGCTGCTCCTGCTGCTCGCCGAGAATGACAAAAAGGATTTGGCTTCCCTGGCTGGACGAGGCGGTTAAGGAGCACTCCGTCACACTTGAGGCTCGGGTGTATTTCAACTGTGTTCTTTCGGCGTTTAGGACCTCGAGCAATAATTCGGGAACTGTCACTTCAACCTGGGCGATCCCCGTCTCCCTCCTGCTAAAGAGGCGCGCTCTCGTCACACTTGTAGAGGCGGTCCTGCCTTGCATGGTCTGACCCCCCAGCTAATCCACTGCAAAATCTGTGCCATCCAAAGGCTGCGGCTCAACCAATTTACTCCAGCATCTTCCACAAAGGGATGCAGCTGAATGGGGAAGTAGTGTGGGGCACTGCGAGATGCGTAATACAGCTCTATCTACGTTATATCTTGTGATGTTTGTATTATTTTTAATATGCATTGCCCTGTATTTGAATTTTACAAGTTAAAGTGTAATGAAAAGTGATATTTAAATCATCATCGTCATTATTATCATTACTGTAAGACGACAACAGTGGCTAAAAAGCATCTAACATTGGAAGCACTGCAGCATTTCCTCGTTGGCTCCCTTATGATAAAATAGTGTCCTATAGTGGAAAGATATTGCAGATACGGCAGCGTGTCACATGGCGTTTCACAGCAGTTTTGCCTTTCATAATGAAAGACGTTGACTTACACGGAGCCTGTATTCACAGCATGGAGGAGAAAAAAATGTTTTTTTTTCTTTAAAAAAAAAAAAAAAAACACACACAAAAAAAATCAAAGAACAACCTTGACCAGCAGTAACAACTAACAGTTTAATCCCAATCAGGAGGTTCTATATTTTGTTTTGTTTTTAAAAAAAAAAAAAAAAACATTAAATACTTTAAAGTATACAAAAATAAAGACTAATAATCCTCTTGTAGCTGTTTTTCAGGCACAGAATCTACTAAAAATATGGTGTAAAAAAAAGTCACGTCCTTCTTAGGCCATTGAACAGCTGTACATGTATGTACTTTTACATTTGTGTATTTGAAATCTGATCATTGTAAGGGAAAGACGTGTTTTCATACTTTTTTAAATCTTGAAAGTTCATATAATCACAGACTTAATGTACTTGCTTACTTACGAAACATTTCTTCAAACTCACTAAAAACTGGGGTCACTCAGATGTGTACGACATCAGTTTCCACAGCCTTCGTTTAATCAAATGTACATTTTGACAGCTCCAAGCCTCCACAGCCATCAGTGTTTCACATACCTTAATCTAAATTATCACCTGCCACAATTTGCGTTTGGCGCCACCGGTTCACCCTTGCTCATAAACACATTACAACAGAGCTGTTTAGATTTTATTACAAATCCCATCCAGTAGAAGGCGGTATGAATCGTTACTCTGCGAGTAAAATCAAAGAAGAAGAATCGCTTCATTCACCCGGTAAAGAAGTAGAAGGTGGAGTAGCCTAACTTTCTGATGGGATCCGGAAACAAAGGAAAGTTATGTTATCATGAAGACCTCTGCGTACAAATATGCAGGCAAACAAGTCCAAATGGGTCACAACAACTCTGAACTCATCATGTAGCCTGTCTCAATATTAACGTAGCTGGAAACTCAATATGTGCGTGGACCTTTTAAATGATTGACCCGCGATGTTTGCATCAGGCTAACCATTTCAGACGTGTTGAGCTGCTGTCGCGCCAAACACGGTACGGCTAAAGGCTGGTTTGACCGCGCGTGAGTAATTAACTCTGACGTCTGAATTTTACTCCTTCACACTGATGAGTATTGAATCACTTGCAAGAACACCTGGCTGCCTGCTTGACAGTCTCCAGAAATGGACCTTTCAAATATGAAAAGGCTTTAGAATATATTTTTAGTTTGAGGTCCTATTGAACAATAACTTAAAATTTAATTCATGCTTCATCACATATACACTGATCAAGCATATCATTATGAACAGTGCATGCTTACTTTGGAATGAAATGCAACAGCCCTTCTCCTTTCAGGAGTTTTATGTTGAATTGTTATTGAATCTGTTTGAGGGAGGTGTCGATATATTTCGGTGATTGTTATTGGGACTGTGATTCGTGATGCTGTTGAACTGTACTGGGTTGCTACGTGTCCCTAATATTTTGGTCATCCCACTCATACACATTAGGGTGACAGGAGTTTAGGGAACACCTCTCAGTGTAAGCTAGTGCAGTTCAACAGCAGGTAAACATGCAGTGGTCATAATGTTATGCTTGATCGGCGTACACATACACATTCCTTGAAATGTCTTGCTGGATATTCGCACTATAAGCTCGAAGGCATAGATGGAAGTTGAAAGCATAGGTGATGATTTGTGAATTTTTCCCCCCCCTTCTTGCGCCTTGGAAGATAAAATACATGTCACATGAGGTTTAGATACGTCTGGATTGAATTTATTCTCCAAATTCGGTGCAGCTTTCTCTGCAGAGAGCGTTTGCAGCTGCTGCTCAGCTCTTATTCTTGCTGCTGGTTTAAGTGACACTTGCTGACACAGCTTTAACGGCAGCCTGCAGAAAGGTGAGCCTTGGCTTGCGTCAGAGAATCAGAGAGTTTAGGGCTGGATAAAAAGATAAGCAGCGCAGAGCTTCGCAGATAAGAGAAGAAAACAGCGCATTTAAGGGTTTAGTGGGGCTTTATTTTTCCAGATATTCTCTGAAAGAGAGCTTTTCAGGGAGTTTGCTCAGGAGTCTGAGAGCCATTCTCTTTAACTTATTTCCTCAATTTAATCGGTTCTGGGACCGTTTGGGTGCCAGTTTTAGCCGTCACTTCAACAAACTGGCATATCCCTTAAAAACAAAGTCAAAGCAGAAGCCTCGGGGAGATGGAACGGCCATATTTCCATTTTGTTGTGGAAGCCAAAGAGCTTAAAATTGCACACTTCCCGCCGGTGGAGAGGCGGCGCAGCTGATTCCTGATCCGACTTTTGTCGCGCTGTCGTGTAATTTAACCATTTGAATTGGGCGTCGCACCTGCCACTGACACTCATAAACGAGCTGGCAGGCCGACAGCTTTAGAGTGGCAACTCGGCATCCAAAGCACCAACAGGTCTGCAATATTGAGCACCAGCCAGTGATCTCTGCACCCTCTTCTTACATGTCTGCATGTATTCATGCGGCTTCCATGAGTGCACTCATTGTTTTTGTAGTGCCTCTTACCTATTGCTCTTGAGCACTTTCGTCTTTGAGCTTGTGGGCTGATCCAGTGTCTGACTTCGACCTTTTATTTCAGGTTTATGTACGTGACCCCCTGCTGACAAACTAATGGAACAGACTTTGTCTCTTTCTGCTCGAACTGAGGCTGTCTCGAAAAGAGCTGCAGGGCGGACTGAGCCAGCAGGTTGGTGAAATAAAGATAATGGCCATTATCTCCTCACCACTTCCTGTAATTGCCAGATGTGCCCCACCCCCACCCCCAACCACCACCAGCCCCTGACAGGTGTACTCGGCTTTACCTCCCCTGCTGTTCCCGGCAGAGAGGAGGAAGAGTAGATGGCACGAATATATATATATATATATATATTTATATATGTATATTTAAAAAGCCGCTTTGTTCATTTTTGCAAGAGATAACTTGATATGCACAATTTTAAAGAGGTGGTTTAGCCTGGAAACCAGATCAATCACGTCCATTTCCTCTTGCAGATGGGTCTGCACCCCTGCACCCCCCCGTCTAAGAAGGGCAGGGCTTGACGTACGAGTGCTGATGAAGTAATTTTTTGTAAACAACCAAGATGGCCACTGACACAAAGCAGTGTTAAATAAAAAAAAGGTTTTTTTTTTGCCCTTTTGAAGAAGAACAAGCAGCTTTTCCTCATGAGATTATTTTTTTTTTACCAGATAAATCTTGCACTGATCATCATCAACATCATCATCTCGAACTTCCAGATCCTTTTATTCAGCCTCCTTCTGTTATCACTGCCAACATTACAGTGTGGTTGGTATCATTTGCATATTTGTGAGTATTAAATTGTGTGGGATTTTGTCGTTTTTTGTTTTTTTTTAAACAGCCATGTCTGCGAGTGCCTTGTGCGATGTCACATATTTCAATGGCTCGGATCGGTGAGCGAGTCCATCCGGTATCATCCGGAGGCTTTTTAGTCTACAGCTTTTTAGTCTACAGCTTCACAACAACCCGAAAAATTGAAAACGAGCTGAGAGGTTCCAGACCCGTTCACACATGTGAAGTGGCCTCGCGACGGCAAGGAGTCGGCTCCCACATGCAGACCGCGTTTGAAGTGTCGCCGCCGTGACGACAATCGCGCTGCCATCGGCCGCGATAAAGAGAATCCCGGTGTGAGGAATAAACGTGTGTGTTGAGGGTGTGTTTCCCCGAAACGTGAGAAAAAAAATAATAAAATGAATGGTTTGAATAGAAGAAACAAGTGTTTCAAAGCTGATTCTCTTTCTGCTCATCGGAGGGATGCAATTGAAACAAGCGCCGTTGCTAAGAGACACCGGTCAAGGTCCACAGATAGAAAAGCAGGTGAAGTGAGAGATGAGCTTCGGCGCCGACTTCAAGACCAGTGGCACCAGCAGTGTGAAGGAGCAACAGAGAGGCTTGTGGGATGGGAAGGGGGGCGGGGGGTGTGACTGCGATGGGGGAAAAAAATGTATTGATGCATAACAATCAAAACAATGAGGAGACTAAGCAGATTCAAATACCTCCATAGCGGTTAAATGCCTCTGTGCTTCACATAAATTCTACCTTTGGAATTTGAACTCCAGCAACCTAGACAAGCATCTCCTCCCTCGATGCACCACCTCCCAATAAATCCTTCACACGCCGCAATCAAATAAGCATGAATTATTCAGTGTTGCCAAACAACTCACACATAATCATTTAATGAGTTTCTCCCCTATCTTGGCGTAAGATAACTTCCTGTCTTTGAGAAAACTTGGCCAGTTTGTCTTTGAACATAAATGCATCACTTATCTGAGCCGGGGCTTGTTGTTAGATTGAAGGATTTTTGGAGGTTTTTAATAAAAGCAAACGGAGATTAATGGAATTTTGAGATAAGCAGGGTCTTTAAATCGTGAAAGGTTGAGGACAATTCGTTGGAAAGCAGCTTTGGTGTGAAGCTGACCAGGAAGTGTAGAGGTTTCCCCCCGCTAGCGCTCGTCTCATTTGTCACACAGTGTCTGGTTCTGGCGCTGAGAGAAAACAGAGGGAGCGCGCGCGCGCGCACGCACACACGCAGCGTCTTCGGCGATCTATATATTATAACCAAACAAAAACATGAGAAGATTTTCTGAAAAAGCGACTTGGTGTTCTCACGCGACGCTCAAAAGGAAAAAAGAAATGTCTTTGAGCCTCCAAGAGCCAAACAAGAGAGGCAGGTTTCTCCAATTCCAGAATCATCTGAACGCATCAGAATAACACTAAGTTATATTTTACATATACCGCAGGATTGACATGAAGAACATACATGAATGGGAGGACCGGTTTGCATAAATGTGATCTGAACATACGATCATGCAGTGCTGAGATGAGTGGAGACGGGTGGAGTGGGAATGAGGCAGGGCAGAGAAAGACTAATTAAGCAGGCATCCGGCGAGCACCTGCACTGTGCAGCTATTTAAACTGAGACTGACATACGGCTGCTCTCACTTTTTCCTTTGTGGCATCATTATCTCGATTAATTGAACAATAAACCTTGGTGGAGATTACAGATCCGTATTTTGTTTCAGGCCGCACCCCCACCCCACCCCACCCTGCCAGGGAGATACGCTCCTCCCTCGCTACTTGTCATCACTTTTGGCCAGACTGCGCCCCGGCACGCTGATAACGACGCCATGAAAGCACGAGGCGCGCGGCGAAACCGACATCAATACTTCAGCGAGGAGCTGTTATGATAATTCAAAACTTAATTTCAAAAGCTTCAAATTTGAAATAATCAGTTACCTGGTTGGTCACTGAAATTAAATTGGATTTATGAGACGGCGGCAGCGGCGGCGGCAGCTGATTCAATATTCATCTGCTGAGGTGTTGAGATGAATCATGGATAAATGGCTCCGCACATAAAGAGACTGCATTAAACATCAGAAACTGTCCTGATCCGTCCGCGGACTGTGTGATTTTTGCACATTTATTCTGTCGTTTCCTGCTTTATTTTGTGATTTCCCGTCGCAGTAGTTTGATACACACCTTACTTCCTGCCTTTGTTTATGTTCCCGCCTTGGTGATTGTCAGCGCCACCATGTATTTCACCTGTGTCTTGTATCGCTAATTTACCTCCTACGGATTCAAGCTATAGACACACTGCACACCGCGTAAACCCCGCCTCCTTCATGTGAGTGGATGACACGTGGGCTAAATCAAAATATCAAACAATTCCCCGAAGATGGTTTGTCACCGTGGTTTCATGCTCTGGGTCCATTTCCTTGTTTGGCCGCCACCTTTCGCCCTGCCTTTTCATCATTAAGCTCGTCCTCTGCGTCGATGCTTCATATGAGTCAGCATCCCTGCTGCTCAATTTTATGACAGAAACATCAATAAGCGCTGGCTTACATGTGCAATAGAACAGGACCTCGGTGGTCAATAACATGCGATCGCTCCGATTTGCTCCCAAAGTAGGAATCTATCCCACTTCAGCCAAGTTGGACCAGGAAACTGTGTCCTCTTAGTCCATTCTTATCGCCTCAGAAAAATAATTCTACCGCTTATTTAGATGTTGCCAAAAAAAAAACCTTAAAATAAATAAATAAATAAAAATCAAAGCCCGGCAACAAAGCACAAAAGGGACCATTAAACGAGTGTCTCGAATTGAAAAGAAAAAGTTTTGACAACAGCACCAGGTATGCAGGCAGCTGGAGAACGAGCCTGCTAATTAAGTGGAAGTGTCAGGAACGCCAGTGTTCCTTCACTCTCTGCTATCTGCCAGACAATGTTCCGTCTCGCAGAAGCCTTCCTCCCCTCCACCTGGAGAAGACGACGGCGGCTTTGAGACGCACGTCATCGCCGCCAAGACAAGAGTGAGAGGCTGTGTAACGCCCCCTCCCCCCCACACACACAGAACGAAGACACAACGTAAATGGCATGTATAGAAGAGGAAGCTTGTCTGACTCATCTTTTGATGTTATTAAGACGATGGAACAAAAGGAGAGGCACCGCTGATGAACGCCGAGCGCCGGGGTGGATAAAATGATGCGAACGCCTAACTTTATAACGCGTTCTAGCGCGTAACGACGCGGTTTGTCCCTCGGCTGAGCCTGGAACACGAGTTTATTACAAAGAGTTGAACGTGTGAAACGTGAAAGGGTTTCCATTTATACTCCTGGACTGTTGTGTTGAGTTAGACCGTACTATATTTTCTGCCATCGAGGTACGTGTGACACCATGATAAGGCCAACATGCAGCACAGGCTTGATGTATGTAGGAAATGCAAACCACATCTCCAGATATACACAAAATAAAGCAAAATTATTATACTTACCAAAAAAGTTAGATAGAAATCGATCTGAAGTAGGGCTGCAACTAAAGACGATTTTGGCAGTTAACTAACCTATCAACTTTTTTTTATCATTATTATTATTATTTCCATCACACCCTGGATCTCTCTTGTGGATATATCTCATATTCAGAACTTTCGTGTAGGGCTGCAGCTGTCGATTATTATAGCAGTCGAGTATTCCATCAAGTATTCCATTCCATTAATCGAGTAATCGGCGAAGAGATACTTAAACATAAAATAGAAAAGGCTCTCTGAAAGTGAACAACTATCTGGTTTCCCTTCAAAAATCACATTTTTTTTATTGCAACTTAAGTGCCTAAAGTCAGTGGAGATGCACCAACAAATAGAAATTTAAATAAATAAAATAAAAGCAAAACTCTTGTTTAGTGAGATCATAACCAGCCCCGACATAGAGGCAGTGTATACATCTTTTAATCAATTTTGCTGCTGATATTTGGCTGCTACTGATACAAAAAGTAAAAAACATAATTTTTTTTTTCAATCAATAGTGAAAAACATCGATCACCGTTCCCCAAAGCC
>CAAKHG010014830.1:0-16676 GCA_901007715.1 Dactylopterus volitans
TGAATAATGTGTGTTTAATGCATGATTTGCTGCTTGGTGGAATCGTATTTCCTACCCACGTCTGTTATTGTGCTTCAGAATTCTGTGCACCAGACTGCTATAGCATTAAACTATCTTAGGTGAAATGGGAAAGGGGTGAAATATCTCTGACACACTCCAGGCAGCTGCTTCCTCGGGGTTGAAAAATTAAGCTCAATTCATTTGTTTTTCTTATACCAACGTATACAGAGAATGCGCAGTACATTATAAAAATAGATTGGTCCAAATTCTAATTTAATTATTTTTTAATGACAATAAATAAAATGCATTGTGCAGTGCGTGGCATCGCAATGCTCAAATATCGAGCACTTACGTTATTGGAGATGTTTTTTATGTTTAATGTGTTATATTTGAGAAATTAGAGGTCTCATTTTCTTCCCTTTTGCAGTGCAGTTGTGTCAAATCTTGTTTATGACTGACCTATCTTGCATGACAGTGTGCGTTTGTTAAATAGGCTTTTACATGAGCAAGTAAACAGTTTGTACCTTTCATTTTTTATTATTATGCCTCCACAATGCAACCTACAAGGTGAAGAGTGCCAAACAGATATGCCATCATCTTTTCTGATTACATATAATCATCTGGTATTGCCGGTGCACTGACTCTTGTTAACTCATGAACATGTGTTTCTTTTGTTTTCTCTTTCACCCTCCCAGGAGTTTGAGCAGTTTAACAAGCTACTTGGTGACGTCTCCAGACAGGTGCGCATCCCCTTACCTGTGTCCAATGTGCTGTGGGAGCACTGCATCCGCTTGGCCAACAGAACTCTAGTTGAGGGGTAAGAACTTCTCACACCATCTCTTCAACATCAAGGGGAAGGCTTCTAGAGCCCATAAACAACACACACTAAGTATGATTGACTTCTGTTCCCTCCAGCTTGAGGAGCATTGACAGCAGACTTCAGGTTTCCCTTGATTCATTTAGTCACAAGTAACATCCAATGCAGTAGGTCCACGAAAACATCTACAAATGCAGATATGAGTTTCTTGCATTCAAGCAAAAATAATTTATCAGTGCTTTAAGAACAGGAGAAGCGAAGAGCTCCGATTTGTTCTGGCCACCTTGCCAACAATGGCCTCCAAGAGGTGGACACATGATGACATATGATGGCACTAGTAACCTTTCTTTCTACAAATTGTGGCAGGCTAATGTAGGAAACATCATTGCACAGATTTGCTAAGACTTAATAGCATCTTCTTCAGTCACATGTAAGTAAATAGACAATTCATGTTTGTTGTAATTATATTGACAAAACTTATATCTTTAGTATCAAAACAATTGTATTTTGAAAAAAAAGGGAGCCAACGCAACACATTGTTCATTGGATGTTAAATTGTTGCGAGCAGGAAATACGTATGCGAGTACTAAAACTGTTTAATGCACATAGTATCGTGTTGTATTTTTTTGTCGTGTTTTGAGAGACCCTCCTGCACCCACTCACGCATGCACGCATGCACACACGCACACTCACACACACACACTCTCACTCTCTTACTGCATGCACCAAGAAGAAGAAGAGGAATTACATTTATTTCACAAGAAACCTGGGGACTCGAGCTGTTGCCTGTTCTTTGGGATTTATCCTTCAAGAAAATGACGGTAAATTCTTGCCATATCCTCTTCACACAGGTTAACCCCCTGTGTCAATTGCATCCTGTCAGCCTGACAAAAGGCCCATTGGGGAGTTATATGACACAGGTCACTCACCCAAACAGTAAAATGCTCTTTACACCTCCCATGTAATGCATTTCACCGCTTTCTCCCCTGTAGGTGAGGGATATGTCTTGTGATAGGTGACTACAGGTCAGTGTGTTTTCTGAGCAGCTGCATCCTTCCTGTCTCTTTACTCAGAGTCACTGTGTTGATTGTTTGGGGTGTGTGTGCGTGTGTGTGTGCGTGCGTGCGTGTGCGTGTGAAGCAGGTTTTAGATTGGAGGTGTGATAAACCCTCTAATCAGACAGGCTGGGAGCATAACTGCATCTGAGCAGCTGGATGATGATGATAACGATGATGATGTGAGAGGACACTGTGGGCTGCTAATTTGTCCAGATTCCAGCGAAAGTGTCACTGGTGCTGGTACAGAAATTGGTAATAGTTCACCAAGCAGGGATGCAATGCTGATGTAATGCCAAAGATTCTTGATATTATCGCAGTAGGCAATAGATAATATGATATCATATTAAAACAGACGAGAATTTTCACTAAAATAATACTTATTCAATAACTGATGAGCAATTATTTGTCATGTAAATATCATGATAACAACACTCAGTGGAACATGAGGGTGTTACAGCCCCCCCCCCCCCATGTGATTCAAGTATGGCTGTGATGGGAGGGTGGACTTGAGGCCTTATTATTGTTTCACACTAGTGGAAAACACATCCAAAATACACATTTAGGTGTTTATGGATGCCTGCTGGCGGCATCAGGGTCATCAAATGTGCTCCCATAATGATGTTCGTTCCTTTTGCAGCTGGAAGCTATAAGGCTTCTGTCCGTCTGACAGTTTTTTGCTGTAAATTGATGCCGTCAACGTCTTTAAGTCTTTAAGATGCTTTTTAATGGGCAAAGTGTTTCAGCCCTGGAGGCTCAACGGAGACTCAGCAGGAAGAGGCTGGATTTAGGGCGGCAAGAATGACCCCAGCATCACCGAATTGTGTCGCATGATCTTAAATTAAACATTGATGGCATCAACTGACGAAAAAGTAATGGCTTGGAGGAGGGGAATTTAAACTTGTCGCTCAAACATTTTTGTCACCAAGGTCTTAAGGCAGTGATCTCTGCATGGAGTGGTGCTGAATCTGGCAGCGAGGGTGGCAATTGTAGCGGAAAGAAACACCCCATTCCCTTTTATGGACTGTTTTTGATTTACCAACATAAACATATTAGAAGAAAGCAGTATGATGGATGGATGAAAAAAATAGTCCTGAAAATTTTCACATGTTGAGTTTCAAGTGAACGTAGATTTCCGGCCAATCGCTACGCAGGGTGTGTCTATCTGAGAGAAGTTGCAGGACCTATTGGATTTGGAATAAACTCATTCGTATTTTTAATTGCTTTCCAAGTGTTGTAATAAGGAGAGGGAACATTGATGGTAAGATTCAGCCTCGCCCACTGAGAGAAGGGAACGTGTTTACTTCTCTGCACATTTACTGAGCACTTTTATTCCTTTTGAGAACTTTTGAACCCTTTCCGATGTACAAATGGCCCATTACAATTGCAACACTATGCCAAGTTAAACTGCAGTAAACCAGTGCACTTAATTCACACACACACACACGCACACATGCACACACATATCCCCCAGGCCCACTGGCACACCAAGACATAGTGGTCAGATTTCTTTGTTTGTACTCTGACATGCTGCGTTATTCAGTTCCTCTGTCCAGCACTGGCCTCTCCGTTGAGACTTTTAGAAATGGCTCAGTTAGCATTCTGATCTGAAGCTCAAACGCCCGGCGTCAAACCCTGGCAGGCCTGACAAGCAAAACAGAGAGAAGACGAGAGAGCGGCCGAGGCAGAAAGTGCGAGACGGAAAGAGTTTACAAAGAGCGCAGCTGTCTGTGTGGCGTGCTAATGTTGTGTAAGTGTCACTGACCCACCAGTGGACAAGCTGCCAAACACATGAAACACAAACACTGCCATGCAGGTGGCTTAAACGCACACACTGGGAAAGTTCAGACAGTTGTTTGACTCGTGTTTGCACAGTTTCCATTTTTTATTTTTTTATTTTTTTTTAGCTACACCTAGATTAAACAAATACAGTGAAACAACAGTGAAATAAGTCCTGCCTTCAGAATATTCACGTTCAGATATTTAATCTGCGTGAGGCGTTGATTTATTTGAAGGGGGCTTTTTGTAACATCTGGAATTACCTTTTTTTCCAATCACGCCTTTGGCCACAAAGTGAACTGTAGTCAGCATCTGTTGCTCACACATATTATAGCGAGCGAGCGAGCATCCTGCCTAGAGCTGCCAGATACAAGAGGATTATAGTGTATAAATTTCACCTAAAACTTATATATCCAGTGGTTGTACGCACATGGTTTGAAGGAAGGTCATCCACCCAAGGCAGTGCACTGCTACGTCACTGTGCTTTCTAATGTGGATACTAGCAAGCTATCGTGAACATTATCTAACATTCTTTTTCTAAAAACACCTCAATATACAGTAGTTTTCAGTCAAGGGTCTTCGCTGTATCTTAGATTTATTTATACTAAAATGGAGCGACTGTGAGTATGACCATACAATTTCTTCCAGGTTGAGGTATTTCTGATTCTGAATCATGAGATAAAAATTTGGTTTGTGTTGATCATCTTTGATCATTTTTAATGGTTGTTTTCATGGGTGTGATTTGTGGTGGTGTTGAACTGTAATATCTTATACCGAGACACGTTTATGGTATTTTGCCTCTTCTAGCCATATGAATTAGTGTTCACAATATATTAAAAAATAGCTCATGAAGGGGGGATTTATTGCCGGACTTTTTTATTATACTGTGTTAGTTTTATCTATTGAGTACAGCTTTCCATGCATGTGCTTTCAATGCATCAACGCTGTAGTTACATGACTTTCAATGGACTTTCAACTCTGAGGTCATATCATTATAGTTTGTATTTTTCAACCTTTTCATTTATACTGTCTTTGATTGTATTGTGAAGAAACATACACACATTATTTCCATAACACGTATTGCCTGCCCTCAATCATGATCATAACAAAGACCTCTGCCACAATATAAACTCAATAAGTGAAAGATTACTCATTATCAAAAATATTACTGAAGTAGTCATTATGCTTCTTTCCTCTTTTCATTTCCTGGATAAAAAGTTTTTAAACTTTTTTCCCTGTGAAGAGTGCATCATATCATCAGGAAACACATCCCCCGCCCCCCCACACTGTCTGTACGACATCTTGCCAGTTTTTAAACACAACAAATTTGAAATGAAATAAAATAATCTTTAATAGACAGAGACAGGTTTTGCTGTACTTCAAGCCTCAATAAATGTCAGAGTCATTGACTTATACGAACGTCACATGACGTCATTACAGTTACATTCCATTCGTCTCCCTGGGATCGGTCCAGTTCATCCTCTGCTAAATTAACTGAGTGGGTGAAACAGTCCTGCGAGCTGAGTGAATTCTCGGCTGCTCTCACAATTCCAGGAACCATCTGGCCGCCTCGTGCACCCAACACACCTTCGACATTGTCATGCAAGTGAGCCACAGCAATCCTGGTTTGGGGAATAGCTGGCTCTTTGATGATACCCAAAGAATGCTCCCTTTCAGATTTGTCAGGACCAATCCAAGCTGCTTTTTGGCTTGTGTCATCCGCACCGGGGCCGCGCGGAATTGCCTGTTAGAAATTTAAAGACATCTTTTCTGCGGTAAAAGATTGAGATGTATAAGGTAACCATGCTCCGTCTGGCAATGTGAGAACTGTGAAGTTTGGCCAGCGAGGAAGGACTGTCAGCGTGTTTGAAGGTGGAAAACGTACAACAGGAAAAATCCCCCTCAGGCCAGACGCATTCAGTTTGACCAACACCTGTGATAACTTCCATGAATCAAGCTTTGACAGATAATTGGGTGGCGTTCTAGCCAACTTATTTTTATATCCATGAGAAAATACTAATCTCTCTCCTTCTCTGCCCTCTTTTGTAGCTATGCTAATGTGAAGAAGTGCAGCAACGAGGGCCGCGCTCTGATGCAGCTGGACTTCCAACAGTTCCTGATGAAACTGGAGAAGCTGACAGACCTCCGACCCATCCCTGATAAGGAGTTTGTGGAAACCTACATCAAGGCCTACTACCTAACGGAGAACGATATGGAACAGTTTATCAAGAACCACAGGGTGAGACTGCCAGATTCAGGGTCATTGTGAGGCTCTAAAATGTGAAGATTTTCCCAAAAAGTATTGAGTATTTTATTGTTTTGTGTTTGTGATGCAGGAGTACTCCATGAAGCAGCTCGCCAATTTGGTGAATGTCTGCCTGGGCTCACATATAAACAAGAAGGCCCGTCAGAAACTTCTGGCAGCCATTGACGACATTGACAGACCCAAGAGATAGAGGGGTGGAGGGAGCGCACACCCCGAGCGTGTCAGCCAGCCTGCGGAGATTGAACATTGCAGCAAAAGGAAGTCGCCGAGCGACGCTTGAGATCGCTGTGTAAAAGTGCATACAGAAGTCGGGGTGTGTTTTGTCACAGTAGATGCAGTAGAAGAGCTACTGTGCACAACAATTTAATGTCCAAATATTAGCTCGATGCTAATTAGCCGTTAGTCCACAGTCCTTGTTACGACCCGCGTCTTATTAGATGCGCCGCATATTATGATGATCGATTTGCCGCATTTCCTCCAGTATAAACTGGGATTCACTGAAAAGCCAGTGGATTGGTTGACGCCAACAAATGATGGCGGGCTTTACATAACCGCGGGGGGAAAAGAATGAAGAGGTCAAAAAAGACCGAAACTTACCGCAGGTCTTTCACGCACTCTATTCAGCTCCTCTCACGCAAGGCTGATTTCTGCACAGAGTAACCAATCAGGAAACAAGTATGCTTCATCATAAATGCAAATATTTATTGAATGGGGGGATTAAAAAAATAATAGCCTGTCTTTCTTATAAAAGCCTGCCGCTAATAAAGGCCTAATAAAGTGTTTCCACACTCAAGCATGTTACGGTTACTCCATTCAGCACACTGCTATCAAATATTTTCTGCAAAATTCTGCTATCATATATTAAAGCTTTCAGACTCCATGCGAAAATGAGCTGAATACAGGATTGAACAGTCATGAGTAATGAGAAGTTGGACACTGTATTGCGTTCCATCTGTTTTTGCTAAATGTGCTAAATATCTGGTACAACTCACACCTTCAGATGAAAATAAGCTGTGATTTGTGAAAAAAAAAGTCCTAATTATGAATCCCAAGACCTAATTTTAGCGGTGAAACAGCATCTACATGTAAAGCTTTGATCATGTGACTGAATGTGTTCTCCTAATGGAGATGCAGGTCGGGGATATGAAACTTCATTCATTCGTCATCAGTTATTCCAGCTCGTGTCATTGCTGTGTATTATTTCACCTCAGGGTATTTATTGTGCCTGATTAGATTCTGATCTTTATTTGTTTCTTTGTTTTTGTCCACGGATTACATAAATCTAATATAATGATAACCCTGAAAATAATATACATTATTTTAGTTAGCATGAACAGAATATTTAGCTGCACCAAGCTGAATTTGTTTGTCTGCCATCTGTCATCTGAGGAGGAAATTGTTTTCTTGTCCTGCAGTGGGTTCTTTGATTTGTTTGCAAAACTTACTTATCTTGGAATGAAGTTTCATGCCGTCTCGCTGAGTAGTGACATGTTGGCTTATTGTTATTTTTCTTTTATCCATATTGCAGGTGTGTGCAGTCAGGCACTGATTATGTGATTTCTCTCGAGTTAATCGTTGAACTGTGTCGACTATAAGAGCTTTTTGTCAAGGCTTTACGTCCCCTCCAGGCATCTCCTTCAGTTGCACATGGGCAGACCTGCAGACGGTGAGGCCATATTGATTTACCGGCAGAAACAAAATTAAAAAAAAAAAATTTTAAAAATGAAGTTATGGTTTTTGATACAGCTTCATACCTTGTGTGCAACTATTCCAAGAAGAATACTGTAAATGTGAATGTTATGAACAATGTCTGTATTTATTTCCTCGCTCTGTGTCTTGTTCGGGTTTTTATATAACAAGTCCTGGAAGTGTGCTATCATGTATCACTCTCACTGTCGTGTAATTTATCAACTGAAGCAAATACTGAAACGTCAGAATTATGTTAAAGGCTCAAGTGCACTATAGTGAAAAATCAGTAATCAGTGTTGAAGTTGTAGGTTGAACCAAAATGATCCTAACATAATAAACACACTAATCATGGACGCGCGTGTTCATGTTTTCTTTATTCTGACTATGATACTGCATTGAATTTACAAATCACATTTAACCTCTAAAATAAAAATTACCTAAGCTGCATTAGTTCCCATCGAGGCGGTGATGCTGTTCATCGGAATATATAAAAGTTACCTCTCAGCAGCACTGCTGTCCATTCTAATGATGCTTTCCTCAGCCAGGAGCTGGAAGCTGTCATGCAAATGAATGTGGATTCCTGTGCATTAACAAGCCTTTGGTCTGATGTTTAGGAACTGCCTGGTGATCAGGTCGAACTCAAAAACCCGTGAAGGCCTGCTGGTGACGATGAAGTAGTTATTTATAGTTTCATCAGAATGCTGCAAGTCGAATAATTCACTTTTGAAGCAGAGGAAGGGGCTCTGGACGCGTCTAGGTCTGTAAAGGTGCAAACACACACTCAGCCTGTCTCTCCAGATATTAATTTAATATCTCCCACCAGACATCCAATAAGTTAAATGTTACTTGTACTTCATCTTTTTATGCCTCCAGCCGGACAACAGCCGTAGATCTGCCCCCACGTCTTTATATTTGGCATAAACACTGAATGACATATTAACTTACTAGAACATGGTGGCCAAAGGACACTGCGACCTTACAAAGCATGTTTATGGCCCCCAGGATTCATATGCTGATTACTACAACATTTAAAAAGGTTTAATCGAACGAGGTGTTGAGATTTTACATCAGTAATGTCAAAGGTCAGTGTTTGTTATTGCAAGTATATTCCATTATTCAGTGCCATAACTCAGAAACAGGACAGATACATCCAATACCTTTTGTTAAACTGCTTTAAAAAGTCTTTACTGTGTATGGACTCTGACAGACATGGATGTGAACTGCATTCATATGACCTTGAGACAAGATTCTGGTTTTCAATCCAGATGAAGCAAGATCACCCGGCCGCTCACACTTGCGTGGGCTCTTGTGTGGCTGGGGTCTAGCGGTCCAGCACTCCTCCTGATGCTCAGATTATATTCATGGTTTATTGACTTAGGTTTTATAGGTTTGTAGAGGGGAGCACTGCAGCATCTTGCCTCCTGAGGCAGCCCAATTCACTCGAGAATGCCACCAATACGGCTCAACCTAGGGGCATTTATGCAGTAACTACCATGTCCTGGACCAATCAGCAACCTATAGGTGGCAGCTGCAGGGGTGGTTTAAACAGCAAGGGCGCCTCCTTAGGAGGTAAGTGAAGATGCCGTTGCTGAAGTATCAGTTATATCTGATCTGAAGCTTATTTCTTCATGAAAAGAGGCCTTTTTGTGAGTGTGTAACAAATCTGCTTCCAACTTCTGTTAACCTTCTTTGAGCGTGTAACTTCTCCTCAACTGATCCATAAAGCTCTTTGCAAGTTATGCAAAAGCCATTTAAAACAACTGATGTTTCGTTAATGGAGTGTCATCCATTTTTATGGCTGCCTCAGTCAGCATCCACCCGTGGGCTCTATGTGCCCTTGTGATCCTCCAAGGAGCACGTTTGTTTGCTTTACATAACAACTAGCAGAGAAATGATGAAAAAGTTACGTTTTATTCATCTGTGCTGTATTTTATTTGACTAAGTTCAGTCCAGTTCTGTTCGCCCTCCAGTTTCAAGACTGACACACTTGCGAAATTTGGCCATTTAAAGTTTTTGTGCTGTATCCCCACCCCCAAAAAAACATTCCGCTTCATGATCCTCCCAGTGTTACTGGTCCCACTGTCCTTGTGTGACTCATTCAGGTACCCGGCTGGATCTTACCCCTCCTGTGAGGCCCCGTTGACCTTTCAGATAAAAGACCGTGGCACTCTTTGCTCCTGGGTGTCAGCCTGTCTGCCAGCTTTCCTGAGCCAATCCTATAGAAATCACTATCACTGACCTACATGGCCTTCATTCCCTCGCCGCCCGCTCATATGCATTCAGACAAGATGCTTTCATGTCCATTCATTCATGTTTAACTGCAAACAATTGCTGGCAGAGCCCATTAGTAATGTTTACTTTCTTGCATGATGATTGACAAGACGAGAAGTGGCAGCGGACGGGGATAAGAGCGAAGAAATGTGGAGTGGAGACACCGGTGGGCTGCGCCGGTTGCACGTGAAAGAGGAGCTCCTACTTGGTGCGAACCACAAAGATTCAAGTAAATACTACAGTTGTATGCAGTTGATGAACCCAGCACCAATGGTAGCGGGCTAACAGTCCAGAACAAAGATGTTAAGATCCAGCATGAACTTGTCATCCCGGAAAAATGTTTGCCCTTCTTTGAGATCAAGGACAAAACTGTGAAACGTCAGTGATGAGATGGAATGTGTGTTCAGGTGTGAGATCTTTTGCCACAAAGAATCTGCAGATGTTAGAGAGGATCAAGCACCTGGCTAAATGCTTCTACAAAGCCTGTAAAGAATCGTCGTAGACAGCTAGCACTGCCAAAGGAGCCAATACTTCATTTTAAACCTGAGAATTAATCTGTAAGCCATAAAGAACCTGACCAGGGTTGAGGGACATGGTCGGGTTGGGCTGTGATGACTTAATACGAGGTAACAGTGTAAAGCCTGGAACTGCCTACTGTTATGTTAGAAACATTAGAAAAAGCAAACCAAAATGAGTCACTTACCTTGAAAATGACAGCAAGGGTGCTAAAAACCTGAGGAGGACTGAAGAAGAAGCCACTTGGATGAGAAGCGAAACATCTCCAATTAAGACCAATTATGCCCGGTTGCCCTCTTGCCTGCTTGGTTAGCTTGCTAACTTGTTTGCTGTTTGGTTAGCCAACCATGCTTATCAAACAAACTGCAGTTAGCCTGGGTAACTTGCCACTTTGTTTGCGGTTTGGTTAACCAACCATGCTTATCAGGCTAACTGCAGGTAGCTTGGGTAGCTTGCTAATTTTCTGGTGGCATGGTTTGCCAACCATGTCTGGTAAGCTTTACGCAGTTAGCTTGGGTACCTTGCAAAGCTTATGATGGCTTGGTTAGCTAACCATGTTTATTAAGCTTTCTACAGTTAGCTTGGGTAGTGTGCCAAGGTCTGGTGCCTTGGTTGGCAAACCATGCTTATTAAAAGAAATGAAATTCACCCAGAAATGAAAATTCACTCTTTACCTTCTCAAAACTTCGCCAATGGAGGGATGGGTGAAGTATGAAGTGAGTCCAAAAAACATTAAGGCCCATTGAACCTGGCTCATAATATTCAAGCTGTTAGGTCAAAGGGATCATCGAGATTGAATGGTGGAAAACATCGCCCGGTTCGTGTGTCAGCAATAGCCGACCCCATGTACATCAGACCTTTTAATCTTTGCGTCTCACTCTGAAAAAGCGGAAAATCGAAAAAGTGCAACCAGGGAACTGTGGACGTTTTGAATAAACCCAGTCCCTGTCTCATAATGACAGCCAAGTGTATTCACAGGCCTTTTCAGTAAAGCGGTAGTATTGATTTGGCCCGAGCAACTAACAAACCAGCGGGGGAATTGGAATGTCTGTTCCTTTAAAGAAATGACAGACATGACTATTACTGTGAAGTGAAAAATGATAATGGCATGTGCTTTAGAATGATTTGATGCACTGCGCAAAATTGAGTGTGCTCAAAAAACTCTTACGCCAGCAGTAATAACGAACTAAAATGGGTGCACATGGTCGTTTAATGTGAAGAGATAGTTTTCAGTCTCTTTCTGAGTGCTAGAGAGGGACCTTCATTCAGAGAGGCCCCCAGCAAGTCAATACACATCAGTTATTTTTCTGTATTTAATTAATGTAATGTCAGTATTTCCTTCTTCTATTTACTGGCATTACAAATTGAAGCAGCTAATTGGATGTCGTCTCCACTGCATAAACTTTCAAGACAGCCCCTTGAGAATCTTGTTCTGCCAGTCGCTGTTAATTTGTTGCTTGACTAGCTGTGCTTGGCTGCAGCAAATGTTGTGTACGGTCGTAAACAGGAGCAGGAAAACCTCTATAATGCTGGAAAAAACCTCCGCAGCACTACGCTGCACCCACGGCGCACAAAACGAGGACCTATAAAAGGCAATCAGTGTAATTGTAACTTGAAGTTGAGTTGGATTGTTTTTTTGTTTTTTTTTTTGCTGCTGCGTTAACTGCATGAATTTTTTAAAACATTTTTTTTTTATGTAACGGGTTAACCCGAAAATGAATTTATCCATTTTTACAGCAATTATATCAAGATAAGCATAGTATCGCAGCTAATTCTTCAAAGCGGGAGAATCATATTGATTTAAGGGTATCAAAATATCTGCATTCAGTACAATTAACATATATATAACTTGTAAATAAAAGGTTTTATTCTAGCCCATATCATGTAATAATATCCACCTTGTCAAGCTGCACTCTCTGGTCCTCTTGTAAATACCTTCACAAAAAGCACAAAGTCAATGGCGCCGTCTTTGAGGAATGGCTATTGATTTTTATCTATACTCATGTTTTGATGTAAATTGCCAGTTTTCACAGTTTAAAAAGAGGACGTCTCATTGCAAAGAGATCAGGACGTGCAAACATTTCTGATGACAGTCAAAGGTTATGTAGCCCATCACCAATATCCGCAGATGACCTCACTTGTTTGTATTGTGAGCAGATTTGAATGCATAATATGGATCGTTATTTAGCAAGCAGTGGTGCAGAAAGTATTTACCATAATGCAGACAAACAGTCCACTGATTAGGAAACGTGTTTTTCCAGACTGTTGACACACCTTTATATACATTTCATTTAAATTAACATTGTACCCAATGATGCTGATATCAGGTGTCAAAGATGCGGCAGGAATTTTTATTTATGAACAGGCTGTCAGTTAATCCTGACGCTGTCAGGACGCAGCACAACATTAGGAAAGTGCGCATTTACTGGTTGACACGACATCGTGGCATACAGTACATGCTCCCGCGCGTTCTCTGTCTTCTGTGCAAAATGCTTGTCAACGGCAGCAGCAGCGTTATTACCATATAGACCAATTTTTCACACATCAATTTGTCAAGGGCTCCTCAGTGTTGCTTTTAGTATTTGTATACTGTACCTTCCATTTCAATCACTGGGTATCACAAGGCTCAGCCTGCTCCTGTTGGCATTCAATGTTTCTCATTACTCCATGGAAAGCTGTGTCCTACTGATCATTCAAAGAAGTCAGAATGAAGGCGACAGCAAATAAGGATTTAACAGGACCTGAGCTCACCTCAAACTGTGACAGTGGCTTTTTTTTTTCTTTAACTGCAATTACACCGTCTTTGCTTCACTCCAGTGGCAACAGTGTAAAGTGTGTATGAAGGAGATCCACGGTGAGGGGGAGAAAAGACAGATGCATTATACATGTAATATGTTCTCTCGGTGTGCTGTACATGCTAGATCACGAGCTTCGATAAATGCTTATGCTTTAAAGCTTTAAAGAGCAGACAGAACAGTGGCACATTTAATTCCTCGGACTTGTCGGCGCTGACTACATACTAAATGCATGCAGCTAGCAAGACTGAGGTATTGCATTGTCATAAATATAAAACAGTGAAGGTTTCTTTTTCGAGACCTCTGCTACCAGTATCTATCCAGTGCAGTTTTTCACATCAGCTGGCGACTCCTCATTGAACAGATGTCAAAAACAGGCAAAGAGAGAAGCTAAACTAAAGGCCAAGAGCAAAGGTGACAAACAAATTTAAGAATGGAAATCACCTGTATTGAGAAAAAACTTGGGTGACACTCGGCAAAGCGCAGACTGCAAGGTTAAGGCCGATATATATATATTCTCTGCCCATGTCCCTAAGTGTCAGTGCAATATGCCAGAGCATAGTAGTGGTTAATGGGTTTATTTACACTCTGGGAGAAGCCCATTGAGTCTAATAGTGAGATAAATGCAGTGCTGAGGCTACCAATAACAACATCCACATGAATATTAAAATCGCCTAGTGCAATGTTTTTATCTGAACTAATCACTGATGTTGGTAAGAGCTCTGAAAACCGAGATAGAAATTCAGAATGCAGGCGAGCATCAAACATGTGAACTGCAGGCCGGGTGAGAGGCTTTCAAATGAGTTATGCTTTTGTTTTGTTTTTATATAGGACTTATTGATAATTCCGAGTCAAAAATGACTTCACCTCCTCGAACAGCGTCTCTGGGAACAGCAGTATTAATGTGACTGGTGGGAGTGGATTCATTGAACTTAACAGACAGACATAATAAATCTGCATGATAATCTAATATCAGGTCATTATAGCTTTGGACACTGGAGATGTGATGCTCAGGAGCCCACATGTAATTCAGTTATTGTGCTGGCCTGTGGTATTCCTGGTTTTAATCTGTATTCAATGCACTGTATATCTCCTCTTTCTATTAAATTTCTATGCACTGTTTATCTCCTCTTTTACTTAATTAATTTAGGAAGTCTCTATGAGTCTCTGAGGGGTTTTGGTTGGGTCACGGTACGAAAAGAAGCACAAAGAGGAGTTCGCATTTTGGTCTCATTGTGAATATTGTGAAAGGTGCTGAGGAATTACGCATCATGTGTTAGAATATGTATTATGTCTTGTGCATGTGTTGAAATTTTCCCAATCTATTTATAATGGCCGTCAGTGCCTTCGAAGGGGCAGATAAAGCAACTGTGTTTACTTTCTGCTAAAAAAAAAAAATCCTTTGGTTCTGCTCCCCCTCTGTATTTGATTTTTCCATCTTCCTCTAGTCATTCATCAGGGGAATTATGATTTATTATACTACCAATGTTTCTGTAGGCGAATTGCTCTCTTTCCCACAACCAACCGCACCGTTTAGGCTGAAATCCAACATCTGTGCCAACGCTTCAGGGTATGCAGGTCTTATTTCTGTTCCATTTTTCATGGTTGCACGTGTCATTTTTCGTGTGTTTGGCGATCGCTGATGTTAATCTTCCAATTCAGCAGACACCGCTAGACCTTCGTGGTGAGTCAGACTGGTGCTATCTGGTTTTGATTTAACATTGATAGGTGATATGGGGCTGCGGATCAACGGTTTGGCACCACAGGCGAGACTGGATGACAGTAATCGATGACTTATCAGTGGGCGGCGAGAGACCGGCTGTGTTTAACCCTGAGAGGGCGACGCGCACACCGCACACGCTTCCCTTCAAGTAGAAGACATGTGGAGCACACGAGAGCTGAAGTGCCTTGAGGTATGTGTGTGTTTGGGACGCGCCCACAAATAATGAATCAATTCAATAACATAAATCAAAAACATTAACATGTATTTATTAGCAAAGGACCGAATGACAAATATTGGGTTGTGTTTGGTTAACATTAAATGGAGTTCAGATATTTTTTTTTTCTTATCAGCCGTATAATGACTCACATTCCAATTGCACAGATGGGAGACAAATGTGGAGCAACCAAATTTTGGTTCTTCTCACCCTTTTTGTGTTCCTTCCTTCTGATGTTGGCGTCAGCTGGTACCACCACATCTATCACCACTGCCGTCTTCTGCTCTTTGTCCACCACCACGATGTCCGGTTGGTTAGCCAGGAGCTGTTTGTTAGCCTGGAAGCTGAAGTCCCATAGGACCTTGGCCCTGTTGTTCTCAGCCACCTTCTGTGGTATGGCCCGATGGGATTTGGGTGCTTCTATTCCAGGCTGGGCACAGATGTTCCTGTACACTATCCCAGCCACTCTCCATGTACGCTTACCCGGCTGGCATCTTACACCCTGCTACTATGTGCTGGACTGTCTCAGGGGCATCTTTGCATAGTCTACACCTTGGGTCTGATCTACTCTGGTAGATCCTGGCCTCTGTGGCTCTTGTGCTTCGGTGCCTGTTCTTGAGCTGCCATGATTAGCGCCTCTGTGTTGTCTCTCAGTCCAGCGTTTTCCAGCCACCGGTAGGTTTTCTTGATGTCAACCACTTCTTCTTCAACCACTTCTTCCCCCCGTGGTACACGCCATGTGGGGGCTTGTCCCTCCAGGTTGTCTGCTCCACTTCCTCTGCACTCTCATCGGGTTTCTGCTGCCTGAGACATTCACTTAGCAGCTCTTCCTTTGGGGCCATTTTCTTGATGTACTCTTGGATTTTCAATGTTTTATCTTGGATCGTGGCCTTGATGCTTTATAGTCCTCGGTCTCCCTCTTTCCTCTTAGCGTACAGTCTCAGGGTGCTGGACCTGGGGTGAAACCCTCTTTGCATGGTGAGGAACTTTCTTGTCTTGATATCTGTGGCTTTTATATCCTCCTTTGGCCAGCTTATGATCCCAGCGGGGTGTATGATGACTGGTAACGCTAATATGTTGATGGCTCGGATCTTGTTCTTACCATTCAGCTGACTTTTCAGGGCTTGCCTTACTCTCTGGAGGCATTAGGGTGTTTGACTTCCTTGCAGCCTCCTCATGGTTACCATCAGCCTGTGCGATAGCATTAAGGATCTTGCCTAAGGGTCCTCACTGGATATCCTTAGTCCCAACCGGACGATATATGGCGAAATTTGTTTAAAAAAAAAAGACTCAGGGCAGACTTGGGCAGGCTCAGTTTCACAAAAGTGTTTTTTTTTGCACTACCTTTGGCGGTCTTTGCAATTTAGTCATAACGTAGTGAAAATGTATCACACAATATCGGCTGTTGCCATTCTGAGAGAAGGAATCTGTTTTCGTTGTGGATTAACCCGGCTGTTATTAGCAGCAGGAGAAATTTTTCTCTCATCATTGCCAAGACGACTGGTTTTGTTTCTTCTCGTCTGAAAAAACAGCCCCCCCCCCACCCCCATG
>CAAKHG010014830.1:16708-24208 GCA_901007715.1 Dactylopterus volitans
TCAACTTCTTCTTCGCTGTTTATTGCAGCTCTACACCAGTTAATGCAAACACATCTAATTTTCCTTTTGCAACATTTCAAGAGTTCGCCTCACAACTGGCTGTACAATTGGCCCGGTTCCTCTATGATCTTGTTTTTGTGCAAACTTCCCTTGTTGTGTTTCCACGACGGCTGAGTTTTCCAGCTGAGTCCCGGCAGTTACGTGAATAAATCATCAGCAGTAAACTAATATAAGCTTGAGTTTCACAGTTGATATTTTGGCCTCTTGTTCATCCGATTCAGTTGAGCCAGTTGTTGGTATCTTGCATATCAAAGTTATTGCTTGTTTCACCCATGCATTTTCTACTATGCAAAGTCAAATTTTATTCGGCTGATTAAGTTAACACATGCATCATATTTATTAAGAAGAGAAATAAACTCGTTGTACGCCAAATGCCTTGTGTTTGCCAAAATGTCTTAGTAAGTAAGTGAATTTCCTATATTTTTCACGATCAGCTGGGTATTGTGCGATTTTAATGGCAATTTAGCACCCAAAGGCAGAAAAAAGGGTGAAATTCTCTCATTTGTATTTGTCAGCTATCGCCGTTTTTTAAAAAGTTCTAAACGAATGCATTTGCACGTGTTGGAGCGAATTTCTAAGGCTCCTCTCAATCTTTTTGACCCTAACTTAGCTTCACACTGTAGGGGTAGGAAAACAGAAATAAGTTAGTGCCTCTCCTGCTGTTCCAGGACCCCTCATAAAACGCTTTGAGAACCGTGGAAAATGCGAGCCCGCAAGCTTTGGATGGAAGGAAACCTTTGGCTGATACCTGTTGCGTTTAACAAGCCTCTGCGGACCCTTAACCTTAAGTACTTTTGGTTTTCGGCCGTGTCACCGTAATCTCTCTGTCAAACGGTTACGACACTGATGCATATCCTCCTTCCCGCGTAGCAGATGCTGAAAATTGTGGCTTAGTGGCAATGAATAATTGCGTTTCAGCCGCGTGGGATCAGAGATTTTTGTAGGCTGAGTGGAGCAGAGTGAACTTTTTTTTCCCCCCGCGTGGCTCCAGCAGAATGTTCCAGTTACATGTTGCAACCTGTTGTATAATGTAGCTTCAATCAGCCAGCACTTGTGATAGAATTTGGTTGACAACCTGGTCCCGGAGGCAAATGACCTTTTTGGTATTTGATACACACAACAGGTGGTCAGATTAGAGTTAACAATGTCTGTCAGTTTGAATCTGCCTCAGACTTTTCTTCATCCTTGAGAGCCCCTCCTGTGTACACTCGAGCAAACGGAAGAAAAAGCAGCAAAAGCTTGCTTCCGCCTTTGTGTCGAGCGTACGCTCGTAACGGTGAACAAGCGCTCTTCATCACCGCGTAACACCTTGTGCATTTGACACTCGCCGTTTGAGAGAAACACGTGGTTGAATCGGACCTTGAGTAATGTAAGCAAAGAGTGAATTCGCTAATTCCTGCGACAATGTGACAGTATGTCACAAAAATGGCACTGAAAGTAAAAGTGCACTCAGTTGTTTTGCTTCCAGAGAATCTCTGAAATTGCATTTTTATTTTTTTTTATTTTCTTGCAGTGCAATTATTTTGACACTGTGAACGATTGCATTTTTGCTGTCACAAGTACTAAAATATCAAGCGGGCACCCCACTCCCACTGAGACGGAACAGCCGCGCTTTTGTGCAAAGAAGTGAGCCCGAGCGCCAAATTGTTGTACCATGAAAAGCCTCTTCATCGCCACAGCATGTACTCCAGGGCTCTGGTAATTAATAATTTACCACATAAATCTCATTAGTGCATAATGAAAGAACAAGTGCTATTAAAAAGACATGACTGAGGTGGCTATCTTTTAAGATGTATTACACAGCCAGCTCCAGGCACACAGATAAGCAGGCCAGCAATTAGGAATTATGGACAAGGGTCCCCTCATCCTCATCAAGTCCGTCACCACCACCTCAAAAATACTGGCCATCAATTTTAAATAATCCATTAGCCGTGTTATGACACAGAGGGAATTATTTGCAACCATTTTCAAACCCCGTACTACAGACTCAGCCAGGCCATGTTCTGTTTGACATATACTCGACGTAATTAGGAGGAGAAAGGTCATCTTCGTTTGTTTGTTTTTTTTCAGAACACAAATTAGACTGTGACAATTTCCGTGTATTCCTGTTTTTACCTTGAAATAAAACAAGGTAAATGAAAAGTCTAATCAACCTGGAGAAATAGCCATTAAATCACAAATGAACAAATAAATTTAATCTTCATCTATCAAGTGGCCCGACTGTGCAGAGTGGAGCAGAGAGCGTTTGGAGGCACCTCTGCAGCTGTGACCTGTGACGTGCTGCTGACTGCTGTTCAGGTCGAAAAAAGAAAGTTTTCTGGCTTTTTCTTGTGATTATGTCCTTCAAGTCTTTGGAGCACTTTTCTGTTCGTGGGGATGATGATGATGATGATGATGATGATGATGATGAGTCATTCCTGGCGCATTTGGGACTGCATATAATTAACTCTGCAACGGAGATTATGATTTCGCTCGCATCTGTTTGTTTGTCTGTCTGTCCAATAAAACTACAGAAAGCTACCATGCAAATTTTCCAAGAGCCTGGGGGTGCAGGGGCGGGGCCTCGTTCCAAGGAAGATCCTCTTAAATTCTGGGCCATCTCTGGATAGTGTAATTGAAAAAAAAAAGCAACATTGTTTTTGTACCATAGTTAAATGTTTTAATTTTTCTGAACGTTCGCCCACAGTCAATAACTTCTGATTATTAGCATGACAGTTCACCTCACATTAAAAGTTCACCATTTTCACAAAAATTTAAATTCATCACACAAATATTCATAAACTGTATTGACATTTGATGTGATATACTGTAGGTCAGTGACTGTAGTTGTAGCTGATTCAGTGTAACAGTCAGCCGTAGACGTTTGCATGACTTCTTGGGCCGGCGTCCTCTGTTCCACCACCGCCACGGCCTGCTGACAAACTCGAGAAAGGTTACAAGGCTTATTTGAATATTGTTTTATTTTCTTAGATTTACTCGTGACAATATTAAAATTGCTGGGCTTAAACTGTGACTAAACTGGTATCCACTGTTGCCTTCCAGCTTATCTCCTCAGACAGCATGACTCAGCGCTTCAGTGAGGTGGGAGGCTGCTTCCCACTCTTGCCTTCCTTCTTCATTGTTGCAGCTTAACAAATGACTTTCACCAGAATGCCTCAGGTATCTCATTTCCCTGCTTCACTACAAAATAAGACACTAAGATGAATGCGGCAATAAATATTGTTACACAAATGGATCAGTGATGCGCTTTAGGGCATTTCTTTTGCACTTTTGTTCACAATATCAAAGGGGCTCACATCAAGAGGGCTAAGATAATGATCATGCACCGAGCATTGTCTCCCAATATTACATCAAAGGCTTTGAAAACACAAAGCTCATCTAAGATTATTATGTATGAGAGTTGCGTTGTAACCCTGGAGAAGGAGTTATTTCATTAGGTAATCTCTACTCCCCTCTTCATAGATTTCCGGGGGATGCCAATTTAATGATGCAGTAAACATCATCAAGTGCAATTTAAAAATCCAATAAAAATTTGGATTGTTCTGGGCGATGAGCAAACTGACTCGGCCTTTTAATGCGGAATAGCGCCGCGAGCGGGGCTTGTCGGAAAGCGCAGATGACATGATGGTCTCGGTGAAATTAGCGAACACTTGCGGGGACGACGTGCCAATCAGGACCTAACGAGTGGAAAAAGAATCTGAACTCATCTCATCTCTCCTGCAGAGTTGATACAAATAGCTCTCTTCCTTTTGCATCACGAACCCCTCATGAGGCGTTGCAAGAGTCTGAATGCAGCCACTGCTGCTAAATCCCCTCACCAGTCAGACACCCCATCTGTGCTGAGCAGATAGAGACCACGCTGCAGATCAGTCCCCCGAGTGAGAAAAGATTTCGATGGTTTGATTTATTTTCTTTGAGGCGGCCGGCACAGCGGGGGATCCTTTTGCTCACATCATGCGCAATATTGCATGCAGCTGGCACGCGCGAGCACAGGCACACGGGATGCGTGCGCACATTAGCACACAGCGTGAAACCGCATTGGGCCGTCCCACGCGCCTCCCGGATCCAGCGGCGGGTCTTATGACGTGGGACTTGTTCAGTGGGGGAAACTGCGACGTCCGAGAGGAACTCGGCCGCTGAAATCCTTTGTGACGTCCTCACATTTGCAACCAGTGTGCGTGTGATCGGACATTCCTCGCACATAGGTGACATTTCGGTGGAAACTGTTAGATGGATTGCCATGACATTTTGTGCCATTTTGCCCCCTCCCACCCTCCCGCTCCTCGTTTTTGACATTTTATGGAGATCATGTAACACGTTTCTCTTCAGTGTCTGTAACTGAGAATGTTTGAGTTACATCTATACGGTGTACAAATATTTGTTTACAAGGAATTAAGGATGTCGTTTTTTTGTTGTTGTTGTTGTTGTTGTTGTTGCTTTATCAGCTCCGTTTTGAGCCGAGCTTTGCATTCTACTAAGTGGTGCACACTTTTCACATTTAAGTTATTAGTTGTATTTCTGATTTGACGGACTTGCTCTTCTTTATGACCTCGGCAGATGCTTTTAACAAACACAAAACATTGTCAGTACTTGTTCTGTCCACCGCCCTGGTGTTCTTTTAAACTATTAAAATTTAAAAAGTGATCTTAGGTGTATGTAAGGGGTTTGTTGTAACACTTTTTACAGACGTGGTACCACCCATCTCCTTGTCACCCAAATTTTCCATTCATTTTCCATTTTCAAGAAAGTAACAGTAATAATAGTTCGCCTTGTCTTGTCTTCTTCTGCATATCCAGGTCCAGGTCACAGGGGCAGCATCAGCCTGCCATCTGATCCACATTGCACCAGACCCATATGGTTCCTCCTGCAGGTGGTGGGCCTGCTGGAGGACAGACCCATGTCTCTGCCTCGGGCTGGACCTGACTGGACCCAATGGGTGAAGCCCCCGCCACCAGGCGCTTGCCAACAGGCCCCTTCTCCAGGCCTGGCTCCAGGATGGGGCCCTGGTAACCCTTCAGGCAGGGCACGCTGGTCCTTCGTTGTTTTTCTTCCCATTTGCGTCTTTATGGACCCTTCTGTGTCTGACCCTTCACCCAAGACCAATTTGCCATGGGGGATCCTACCTGGGGCTGCTGCCCCTGACACCACAGCTCCTGGGATCATTAGGACACTCAAACCGCTCTGCAATAATAAGGTGATGGCCGCGGAGGGGTTTAATTGGTTTCACTGAAAATAATTAAACAGTTTTATTGAAATCATGAACTACTTGAGGAAACTCAACTGCGTTTTGCTCATAACTAAAAAAAAAGAAAAAGAAAAAAAAAAAGAAAAAAACTGAAATTGTACCTCAGGAGAACTTTGGTATCCGCTCATATTGTCACGTAATGCTAAAGCTAGTTAGCCGTGATGTTTTAGACAATGGGAAAATGGCCATATCTATCTTCCATATGGAAGCCCTATTTCACAGAAGCAAGTCATGTTAGCAACAAGCTAGCAGCTGGGTTATTAAACTGTCTACAGACACGCATTTCCCCCTTATTTACTGTTAACACATGACAACAGTACTAATTACTCATTACACGCGTCCCTGCCTTCTTGTCACTGTCCAACTCTAATTTCATAAGTTTCCTGCAGCTAAGATATTAGATTATTCATTAAATGAGCTTGCGCTTGTTTTGAAGGCAGGGTGTCAATCAAATATCTTTAACACAAAGATAAAAAGGTAGCAGTCGGCTTCTGTTATCTTGTGTGTGAGTGCCACTGAGCAGAGCCACACACAGGAGAACCCCCGTTGCCAATTTCAAAACACTCGCCACATGTTCGGACGTGTATACTGAGAGGCCGTCGTCGGGGAACATTCTCAAATGCCAGAAATAGCCAGCCACTGACATTTTCCTGGGGGTTCACAGGCCAGCGTGTTCCTGAGATGGAGGTCGTTCAAAGCAATTCACGTCAGCTTCCTTCAACTTTCTGCAGAATTGTTCCATTCAATCTACCGATAAAAAGCAGATGACGGGTCTATGACAGTTATGGAGATCCTCCACACACCCCGAACCCTTTGTATCCTGATTATTGCATCTCTGCCTCTGTCTCTGCCTTCATATGCAATATTTTGCACGCAGTTCAATACTCTGCATAGAGTATTTTCATTTAAAGTCTATTTGATGAATTTGGTGTTATGCAGATGGCTGGAGACAATATTTATCAGGGGAATAATGATACAGCTCTATACACATCCAACCTCATCAGCTCTTTATCATCGTCTCATAGGCTCAAAAGAGTCGGCGAATATGAGGGAGGACAGCATGTCTTCCTCTCTTGGCTTTACCATTAAGATTCAGCAGAGCCTGAAATTGCATATTTTATAGTGGCTCCTTTAGCAGGCCTGAAAATATTCACATAAAAGCTTGAACTCGGCCTCGTTAGCGCGATAACAACCTTAATTTGGTGGCATGTGGCCGTCTTTCTCGGAGATATAGTGCCAGTTGATTATGTCCTCTTCCACATACTGGATGCTGCTACAGCGTGTGATTTGAAATGAACCTTAAGGATAAAAGGGGCTGTGTAGCACCACCAAGCCTGAGGGATCACACACTAAGACACCAAACTGAGTGGCACTTTCATTGTTTTGCCTGCAAACCCATTATACAAAATCTCTCGACCCTGAAATATTGACAAGAACAGTGGTGGCGAGCAAAATGTTGCTGAGCGGACAAAGTTTGTGTGGTTGAGAAAGAAGAAGTAGAACTATTTTTATTTTTTTTTTACTTTGGAGCTCATTAAATCACTTTAAATGTGCACAATGAAAAACACATCCCTCATCACCAAATCACAAGTGCTGTAAATTGTTCATTTTCAGCCAAATCCAGCTGAATTGTCTCTCAGATTGCTATTACAAGATTGCAAAAAAAAAAAAGGAAAAGCATCACACCAAAGAATCTTTTTTTGTTTGTATTCTTGTGCTAAATATTTTTAATTAAAAAAAAAGAACAAAACACATCGATTTGCCTTTTACAAAATGCAGGTTTTTTTGAAAACGGTTTTGAGATGATGCCAGTCGGAGCTGAGAGGGAGAGAGAAACAAACACCAGCCAAAAGTGAATGGCTGCAACATAACAAAAATAGCTGTCAGAGTAAGTCACAGTGCAAAAAAAAAAGAAAAAAGAAAAAAAAAAAGTCTGACACATATGCAGTGTATTTACATGGGCATGAACATACAAAATATACAGAATCTGTCTTCACCAAATCCAAATATTCATAACATGACTTACAGTGTGAACCACATCCAAGGCAAATCACCTTTTTTCATATGAAAGTGGAAAGTGAGTCGAAATTTTCGTACTAAAATAAATAACATACCTTAGAATTACATGAGGAAAAAAGTGTTGCAGTAAAATCTACCTTCATCACAGGGTGGTGACGCCATCGTCGAGATTGATT
>CAAKHG010014830.1:29208-35584 GCA_901007715.1 Dactylopterus volitans
TGACCGCCCTGCAGCAGAACCCACCCAGGGTACAACCACACACACACACCCACCCACACACACACAAGCACACACTGTAAACGATGCCGATGACCGACGGCATCGAGCGTCATCAAAGTCACTTACTCTGTTCTTCGCGGCACCTTTTGAAATTTCCATTTTCCTTCAGAGCTCGTTCTCCCTTCTAAGATTCTCAAGCACTCATCTCGTTCCCTTTTTGTTTTATTTATAAGCGAGGTATTTTTATGAGGCCCTTAATCGGACCCGCGACATGACCATTCTCCCACGTGTGTGTGCGCAGTCAGTCCATTTGTAATTAGACTGAATCATTTCTGCCCTTCACACACGATTCCCAGTGACCTCTGATCAATATAGAGAACCGGGAGGGGCCGCCTGCGAGGTCTGAGTGGCATTTCCAGGATAAATGTCCAGCTCAGCCCCAAAACTGAATGTGGTATCCCATTACCCATGCTCCTCCACCAAAGCCAGGGAGGAAAAAAAAAACAAAAAACTGCAAAGTTAAATTAATCTGCCCCCAAAATTGAATTGTGTCTTCCCTGGCCCGCGCTACACTCCTCCACCAAGTTTGGTCAAATTAAGCTCGCTAATTTTCGAAACGAATTAGAAGAGAGTGGCGAGGCGAGCGCCGCCCTTCCTCCTCCGCTCTGAACCATCTGTCCTCGGCAGCCCCGTCACGTCTTCACTCTGCTGAAGAAGTACGTGCGCGCGGAGCAGAAGGACAGGCAGCACACGCTCAAACACTTCGAGCACGTCCGCATGGTGGATCCCAAGAAGGCTGCGCAGATCAGGCCTCAGGTACCACACACACACGCACACGCACGCACACGCTCACCATCTGTGGCGGACAAGTCTTTAATACATTCATTTCTATTTATTTACATCATTTTTACATGAATTAAAATCATTTCTTCACATAAAACAGAATCTGCTTTTCATAAATGTGACTTAATTAAGCAGAAGGAAAGATAATGTGGAGTGTGTGTGTGTGCGCGCGCGTGCGCGTGTGATAGGTGCTGACCCACCTGCGCGTCATTGAGGACCGTATGAACCAGTCTCTGGGGCTCCTCTACAAGGTGCCCGGCGTGGCTGACGACATCCAGGACCAAGTCGGTGAGTTTGTCACTTTAAGAAATCTCCTTTTTTTCCGTTACTTTCACCTGGTTCTCTCAGAATAAGTGCAAGAGAAAAATGAGGAATCGCTAAAATACTAATACAAACAAAATGAGACGACTGCATATGTGATTTTTTTTTTTTTTTGTGGACAGTATGTGAGAAATCCCTGCATATGTGCAAGATTACCAAGAATTAGCATCAGTAGCTTACTGGATATAGTTGCCCCATAATGCATTGCCTCACTCCAGATTGTACAATGGTGGACTTTGAGACAGACGGTACTTTACTCCAGGATTGGGCCATTTTTTTTTCCCCGTCATGATTTAGCGGTTCTCTAGAGAACGTGTCTTGCAAGTGTTTGTGCATGAGCTGTTGTGTAGCTGACCAATCAGAGGGTCCTACAGCCGCAGACATGGGCGTGGCTTAGACCGGCTCCGTATCTATGCCTCGTTGCTGCTGCGGTATCACCATCGAGGCATAGATATCACCACTGAAGGCTCCTCTCGGTGTTTTTGGCTGTTTGAAGCAGGCCCGTGATAGACGGCTGTAAACAGGTGGTTCATCCAATCACCTGCCAAGTATTGCCGTCCTCTTTTTTTTTTTTTTTTCTTTTTTACTTTCCCCCAAACGGTTGCCAAGGCCGACTTCCCAGATGGCTCCGTGCGGCAAACCATCCCGACGCATCAGTTTGGTTAACGTGTGACATTGCGAAGCTCCAACACATTTTCAGGCGAGAAAAGAAGATTCCCAACATGTGTCCAGTTTGCCCAAATGACACCTGATTGACGCGGAGCGACCACGCGAGCCGCAGAAAGGCTGATTCCGAGATTTAAACGTTGCTAATGCGCAAAGACGACGAAGAAGAATGCTGCTTTTGTTTTGAAGTGCAGTGATTTCTCTTCTGGCTGGCGTGAAATGACCTCGTGCGCCGATCAGCCACAACATTATGACCACTGCATGTTTAGCAAAGAGTATGATGCAACAGCCCTGCTGCAAATTCTCCCTTCAGGAGGAGTTTTATGTTGAATTTTGATTGAATGTGTTTGAGGGAGGTGTTGACATATGTGAATGATTTTTATTGGGGTGACCTGTGATGCCGTTGAACCGCACCGGGTTACACCGAGAGGTGTCCCTCATATTTTTGGCAACCTCATTACCAGGCCATAAGCGACCCCTCCCGGTGTCACCAAAGTTCAACAGCATCACAAGTGTCGATCGTTCAGACGCATCAACAGGCAGCGGTCGTAATGTTATGGCTGATCGCCGCGCCTCGGCGGCAGAGCGGGAGGTTTGTCGCGGGCGATGCCGAACGCAGCCCGTTTTTCAGAGCGGCCGACGCGCTGCCGAACACGAACGTCAAATAGGAGAACGTCTTTCCCGCCCACTGCGAGACTCGCGGCCCGTCACGAGGCGGAAGAGGAGGAGGAAGACGCGCCCGCCTGATTGTGTTGCATGTAGCGGAGGGATTGAACGCTCCGAATCCCAGCCCCAAAGAATGTTTTGTTTTTTGTTTTTTTCTTGATAAGGACATTGTAGCCATTTGGCCTAATTCTTCTGTTCAGAGTCAAATTAAACTGTTTGCCGGGGAAGATAAATCCGCCTCGCTCCCGCCCCGGCATTTGCTAGGTTTCTGCGGGTTTTTGGGTTTATTGGAGTTGCGTGCGTCACACAGCCATCTGTGTCTCTGAGAATGTGACAGTCTGTACTGCTCAGCCTAACACACACACACACACACACACACACACACACACGCACGCACGCAGGAACAAACTTACAGGAAAGGAAAACGGCAGCAGTCAATCATTGCTAGCCGCCAGGTTTATGTTTATTAAAAAGAGCTGGACAACATTTCCTGGATGCTGTTCCATTTGATCGAAAGCATTTGTGCGGGTCATTGCTTGTACTTCAAAAGAAAAACAAAAAGAAACAACATCAGAACAGTATAACAGTATTACTTTGTTCCTCGATTTTCCTGTCAAAGAAGCGATTCAAAATTTTTATTTCCATCATTCCAGGCTCTTTTTGTCGCAGCCGACTAAAAGCGTGTGTCTCCTTCCTTCAGAGCTCCTGCAGAGGGAGCAGGCGGAGATGGCCCAGCAGCTGGCCAACCTGCAGACGGACATGAGGGTGAGCTACGGCAACGACGCCCTGATGCCGGACCAGGAGCTCGGCGACGGCCAGACGGACCTGCTGGCCCAGGACGACTCGCTGAGCCTGGGGGGCGTCGGCTTCATCCACCCCGAGAGCTTCAACCAGCCCAACACCGAGAACCAGGGTAATAAAGCTCACACTGGGAGGTTAAGAGGCTCAGCTCGTCAAGTGTCTTTTTTTTTTTTAATCGAGTGGCCCTACCAAACAGTTTCCAGCCCAGCATGACTCTGTGCTTTTTTTTTTCTTTCTTTTTTTATGCTACAAAATCATTTGAATTTTTCTCTCTCTCTCTAGTTGAGCCGGTGGACTCTCGCCCCAATCTGGACAGAGGCGTCCCCACACGGCCAGGTCGGTGCCCCGTGTAGGACAGTGAATGTGTGGAAAAGCTTGCGTCCGCCTACACACACACACACACACACACACAGTCGTGTATACGCTCTCTTAGTGGCAATAAAGAAGGCCTTGTTTCTTTGGTTTGTCGGGCATATATGACCCATTAAACAATAATAGCTGATAAACCAGTTTCCTTCAGAACGGCGGCTTTTTAAAGAATCTTCCGAGCTGATGTCTGCACTGATTAAGTAAAAAGGCCTCTCCTTAAAATAAACCACCGGATTATTGCGACGCAGGAGACGGAGGCGCAGCTTGGACGACGCTCCTCCGCCGTCCCCTCTCATCGCCGCAAACTCGACTTCACCTCCATTAAAGCTCCAGTTGTGGCTGTTAGGAGCGTCGTGACGCAGCCGGGGGGGGGAGGGGGGGGGCTCCGCTTATATACGCGCACTTCATGCTGCAGTTGCATCCGACACTCCGCTGTTGGTCCTGCCTGAGTGAGCGAGTTTGATTGCAGCGGGTGTGCGCAAGAGGGTGAGAGCCGGCGAGCGTCGGCATCCATTATAGATGGTCCTTTTCTGTCTCTCGCCAGTGACTGGAATGAAGATGGAGGCTATTCCTGAACTCCGCATGGAGACGGAGGACAGGCAGAGCACCGAGTATGAGGTTCATCACCAGAAACTGGTAAGCCAACGACGGCGCAGACATGCCGACTCGTTCAAAAAAAAAAAAAAAAAAAGCGCTGATTCATCGGTGGCGCGGATGAAGATCATTTAAAAGATGGCGCGCAAAACGATGCATTTACTGACACATTTTGTCTACAAGTATACATTCGTACTCGGCTGCACTTTGTCCCGGTAAACTCCCAAGGTCGTCGCCATGGAGACAGGTGCCCGCGGAGACGAGCGTGATAATGCCTGCGCCGCGCTTGCCTGCTCTGTAAAATCCTCTGTCCCCACGTCAGAGTCAAGTTTTGTGTCGTTTGCAGCAGTAAATATTTCGCCGGTCAGCTGCCGAGCGTTTCTGAGGCTCCAGCGCTGCGTTCATTCAATAATCCCCCTTCGATATTGTAATACCAGCACAAAAACCTCAATCCGTCCTCAGTCAAATCCAAATCCGCGTACCTTACTCCTCTCACCTAAAGGCTTTAATCCCATAATCCCTGCCTTTTTTTTTTTTATTGCAGATCACATTTCTTGCATTCACAATGAGCAGTCAGTGTGTCAGGCCGTCTCCTTAACGCCTCACTTTCCTACGCAACCAATCAGAGCTCCGCGTTAGTATCCTGCAGGAGGCTCTCCTAGCTCTCCGACACAGCCTGCGATTACGGCGCCGAGATGGCGGGATGCACACTTGTCAAATTATCCCGAGTTTATGGGGAGAAAAAAAAAAAACGCCAGTTGACTAGATTCCCCTTGCTTCTGTTCCCGCTGGTGTGCGCAGTCGTCGCAGGTAATTCCTCGCCCGGATGAGAAATGATTTCCACAAAGCATTGTAATCCGCCGCAAAGAACCTCATCTGATTATGCGCAGGGAGAGAAGAAGAAAAAAAAAATGTGAATCATGTGTGACAAACGCTCTGATGTGCTCGGCTTTCTGCAAATCACCCGCGCGGGGAAGTGAGAGTCCCCGTCGGAATCCCCTCCTTCCGAAACAGGAAGCGCAGCCACATGCAGGCGCTTCCCGGCGGCGCGCCAGCCCCCGACCGGTCGCAGCCGGCCGCTCCCACCGTGCGACCGACGGGGTCACCTGACGCCTGGCTGTCCTTCAACCCCTGCAGGTCTTCTTCGCGGAGGACGTGGGCTCCAACAAGGGCGCAATCATCGGCCTGATGGTTGGCGGCGTTGTCATAGCGACGGTGATCGTCATCACCTTGGTGATGCTCAGGAAGAAGCAGTACACCTCCATCCACCACGGAGTCATCGAGGTGAGCGGCAGCTGACTTGTGCGTGTGCGTGTGTGTGTGAGTGTGTGTGTGTGCGTGCGCGCAAATATGAGTGTATGAGTGAGGATTAGAAATGTAAAACATGCTGCAAAGGTTAGTTATTTCTGTGTTCCTGCTCGTTATTCAATTCATTTCCTCGTTTCCTTTCTCTAATTATCCTCATTTTTCATTCCATAACTTTTCGTAGGGGTTTAATTAGCAGCGCGGTGGTTACTTCTTATCCTCGACCGATTCGCTTCCTGTAACATTTTAAAAGGTCTTGATGATTTATCATTTTGTACACACCGTGTAAAAGTGTGTGTGTTTAACCCCTCCCTCTCTTTTCCCACTGGCTCCCCTCCAGGTGGACGCCGCCGTCACCCCCGAGGAGCGCCACCTGTCCAAGATGCAGCAGAACGGTTACGAGAACCCAACCTACAAGTTCTTTGAGCAGATGCAGAACTGAGGAGAATGTCATATCTATCTACACACACACACACACACACACACGCAAGCGCGCGTTAAAAAAAAAACAAAAAAAAACCATATAAGAACATCTCCTCCCACACATCAAGCACCTTCCCTCCCTCGTCCTCCCGCAGCGTCGTCCCACCTCTCCAAAAGGCAGCGAGCGTTTAGCGGCCGAAATAGTCGGTCGCCAGCATAGCCAGAGGGTCTCTTCTTTTTTATTATCATTTTATTTGATTTTATTTTTTGCCTGGGCGGACACTGCGGCCAAGCCAGTTTTGCACCAAGTTTTGTTCACTTTATTGCAGCGAGACGCCTTTTTTGATTAAAGAAAGGCAGCCTTTTTTTTTTTTTTAAATGTTGCTCC
>CAAKHG010014834.1:15567-29154 GCA_901007715.1 Dactylopterus volitans
AGGGGGAGGGAGGCAGGAGAGGGAGGGGGGGGGGGGGGGGGCGGTGATTCTGCTGGTTATGCAGGTTTTCTGCAGCTGGTGGCTCAGTCGCCAGGTCTTTCTTCTACTTCCTTCAAAACACGTCTCGAGGACAAACTTGTCATCTTGATTGTGATTGGCCACCACAGATAAATATCAGACCGTCCTTGTCAAAGCATAAAAAGAACAACGATGTAACAATGGCTCCGCTGCATTCGTTGCATTAGTTGCATTAATTACTACGATAAAACACCAGGATCATCGCTGCCGAGCTTTTAGCTTCTGGTGCTTGGTTGCTCGGCCGCTGGCTGGAAGCCCTCCGCAGCCTCTCTGAGGGACCAGCCGGGGAACCTTGTGGTTCCTCGCTGCTCCGTCCAGCCGCCGCTGTAGCTCCTCCCACCCTCTGTATTATGTGCCGCCATTTTCCACAGAGAAACCAGAAACCTTGTATCTCCACTCGTGAAATCGATGATTATATTTAAACGCGGCCTCGTCTGCATTGTCGCGTCTCGATCCGCGTGACCAGTCAGCGACCGCAGCGTGCCTAGCTCCACCCTTTAGGTACGGGATCAGCGTGCCGGGTCCCAAAGGGTTAGCAACCAAGGGTCTGAACATCGGAACGGTCCTGTTTCTACGGTGACATCCACAACTTTTGATAGTGGAAACGCCTACAAACGTCTACCGAACCAAACCGCACTGACCTGCTCGGTGGAAACGGGGCTTTAGCTAGCATGCTGGCCGAATTAGCACAACCTATGCAGCCAAGGTGACTGCAATGGCGCGGAAATGAAAAGCCAGGTTTTGATCCCTATCACAGTTTCGTAAGCTAAAACAACACTGGTCTGGAGGTACTTGGCGCCGCACCGATGTTCAGCACGGTGACCTTTCAGCTGGCTACTAGCCCTCGATTCAGATGGCATGGAATCATAGGACGTAGTTCAGCGTGTTCAGTGGTGTGTTTATGATGAACAAACTGTCGGAGGCCGTCAATCCACGACACGTAGCCGATGGTTGGTGTGCCGGCGGTGGAAGCTGCTCGTACAGATGGGGGACGGCATTCAGGTCAGAGCAGAGAGAAGGAAGAAATCAGACATCACCAGAAAGGGAGAGCGAGGCGGGAGGCAGTTTCGGGTGGTGGACGGGAACACCGAGGCCTTGATGTGAGAGACCGTTGTTCAATTCCATCTGCAAGTTTGAAGGACAGGAGTTCCTGAGCAGTCGCATGTACGTATGTTCTCATTTGTCCAGGTCGCAGGTTCCCCAGGAAATTGAATCAAGTCAACTGGACTTGCTCATGTTTGTGTGGAAGAAGTTTTGCCCCTCATCCAAGTGGGGTTCCTCGGTTCTTGCTGTTTGCAAGACTAGAAAACTTCTCAGCAGTTGTACGTGTATATCGGTAGAAGAAACCTCCCGATGGCATCCAGTTAACATTCAACAACATTAAAAACAGCTTGGTGTAAGGAATCTGGCAACAGTTACGTCTTTCTGATGTGCTGCGCTGTGGCCGAGTGTCGGGCATCCACAGGTGGAGCACAGTCTCGGTGCCTGGGGGCCGAGGCCGAGGCCGAGTGCTGGGCAGGCTTAATTAGTCTTAGAACTCACTCAGAGCTCTCGCCTAATTAACGCGCTTGAAGCAGAACAATGCGGCTTCCTCAGCAAGCCACGTTCCCAGACCTTCATCGGATCCACGTTCAACCATTTAGAACGTGGTGCAAATTCAGCATCCAATAATTTCAGAGCGCTGGTCAGAAACAAAAAAGCACGGAGCTCCACAAATGATGCAGATGCCGGCGAAACAACGGCCGAGTGTCTCAGAGGAGCAGCAGAGAACAGTGGGCCGTCTGTGTGGGAGCATCACGCATCATCAGCATTCAGAGAGCATGCGAGCGTGGAAAAGCCGAGGAATTACAGTCTCGCTGCTTCATGGTGATTTGTCTTGACCACGGAGCTCCATAAATCCATCCTCTGCTGCGCTCAGATAAGCTGCATTAGCCCGAGCGAAGGCGCGGGGAAGCGGAGCCGAGGTGCCTCCCTCCTCGCTGCCTCCCTCCTCGCTGCCTCCTTCCTCGCTGCCTCCCTCCTCGCTGCCTCCCCCCTCGCTGCCTCCCTCCTCGCTGCCTCCCTCCTCGCTGCCTCCCTCCTCGCTGCCTCCCTCCTCGCTCCTCGCTGCCTCCCTCCTCGCTGCCTCCCTCCTCGCTGCCTCCTTCCTCGCTGCCTCCCTCCTCGCTGCCTCCCTCCTCGCTGCCTCCCTCCTCGCTGCCTCCCTCCTCGCTGCCTCCCTCCTCGCTGCCGTTCATTCGGTTCCCCCCTTTTCGCTGTGTCCCGGCGCACAGATACGACCGGGCATGGCAGGGATTAGCCCGGCAGGCTCCGGGAATAACGGGATTCCATTCATGAGGGAGAATTGGTCGCGAAACAAAACAAGCCGCTGCACTCGTGTAATCCAGGACCGCGGCGGTCCAATGACCGCCGCTGTTTTTAACCGTGACTTGCTCAAGAGCGTTTGAGCCCAAAGTAGATTTTTTTTTGGCGTGACCACATACTGATGCGGCATCGGTGTAAACCAGGTCTCAGTGTCACCAAGCCCAGGTACTAATGTCTCTTTTCTTGTCTCGACTCGTCTTCATCCACTTACGCGGGTCCGGGTCGGGGGGGCAGCAGTGTAAGCAGAGAAACCCAGACACGCAACTTCCACCTGCTCCTGTGGGGGGACACTGAGGCCTTCCCAGCCCAGCCGGGAGACCTAATCCCTCCAGCGTGTCCTGGATCGACCCCGGGGGCCTCCTCCCAGTGGGACATGCCCGGAACATCTCCCGAGGGAGACGTCCAAGAGGCGTCCTGACCAGATGCCCGAACCACCTCAGCTGACTCCTTTCATTGCGGGGGACTAGCGGCCCTGCTCTGAGCCCCCCCCGAATGCCCCACATCCTCCCCCCATCTCTAAGGCTGAGCCTGGCCCCCCTGCGAGGGAAACTCAGTTCTGCCGCTTGTATTCGCGGTTTTGTTCTTTCAGTCACAACTCAGAGCTCATGACCCTCGGTGAGGGTCAGAAGAAAGGCCGCCCAGTGGCTTCAGCTCAGCTTCCTCTTCACCACAGCAGACCCCTTTAACGCCCACATCTCTCTTTTCTGGTTAATCAACTCAAAGATTTTTAGCTGCTTGGCCCCAAAAAGAGTCAACCCACCGACCCGAATCACACCAAGGTGTTTGCCCCCCCACCTGACCTGGTCAGACCGGTCCTCTGCTTGGTCTCCAACGAGGGCGGTCACATTCTTCCTCTCTCCTCTCCTCCCTGTTCTCTTTTGTCTCTGTCTCAACTCTCAGAGTCCCTGTCTCTCCCTGCATATTCTTCAAACTAGAATTACTGCAATTCAAGATGGATCTGATATCGTGGTCTCTATCGGCAGTGGACACCGTAATTTCGAAGAGGAAATCTGGTTCGGAGGAGCCCGCATGCCCGCATGGAACAAACCCAGCCGGGTACATCTTCGATTCCTGGGGGAGCTGGCGTACCGCGTGCCTGGCGCCGCTCACCACGGAAGACGTGGAAGACATCTGGATCTTTTGTCTGCTGTTTTTGGGGCTAACTCTCACTGCAATTGGAGGGTCCCTCATCTACCTAAAAACTGGCAAGACGGGTGCCAAAAATTCTAGTCCCCACCTGCCTGCAACGGCGAACGAGTTGGGCAAAGCGGTGCAACAACAGACTGCGTTAACCTTTGAACTGAGACGCAAAGTGGATACCATCTTGGAGACGTTGACCGCTCTGATCAGGAGGAATGATTCATCGTCGAAAGATCAAAATTTCTTAATTGGAAAATTGGAAAGACCGAGGGGAACGTACTGGAATGGGTTTCTCTGCCCGAACCAAAACATCGAATCCTATCAGCTGGCCAAGGCCACCTGCCCCGTCCTCCAGAAGAATCTACAGCTGGCGAAGCCCAAACAACAGCTCCCTATCATTCTCCTTGCCCTCCCAATCTCGGCGGTTGCCCTGGAGACCAGCCCTTGTGGACTGGGACTCAAGGACCTCACTGGATCCTACACAACAAGACTCCATATACTGATAACAAACCACCCGCTACATGCACGCACGCACTTCCTAAGATACCCACCCCCCTTCTTCCCTAAGCTATCCGACCCCCCTGCCCTGTCCTCTTATCCCTCTCCCTATCCCCCATCCGCGTACAGCCCTCAGCCCCCATCCCTGACGGTGAGCAGCGCGGTTCTTGCTGCAGCAGCCACCCTCCACCTCCCCTCTCCGTTACCCAAGCAGCGACCGGCGGCGCGGCTGGAAGCTGCAGCTCTTGAAAATTAGGGTGACGACTGTTCTAAAGTTTAGTGCACTTACACAATCAATGTATATGTGCTGTTATGATTCTGAAGAGTGTCATTATTACGAACCAACGTGTAATAATTGTGGATGAAACTGTTTATATTCTGTGAAGGATGAGTGTGAAACACTAATTTCCCCTTGGGGGATGAATAAAGTCATCTATCTATCTAGCTAGCTAGCTAGCTACCTAGCTAGCTATAGTCATCAGAGCCAGGGAGATCACATGCATCAAGTCTCTACAGATCACATCTGCATGGTGAGTCCAGGTTTCCTTCCTTCTTCCAGTATGACTAAGAGGACTTCCTGAACATGCCAAGGAGCCTGGTGCCCTCGATAATCTTAATTGCTCTTAAAACAATGTGGGATTAACAGACATGAGCGGCAGGTTTGACGCGTCATTTCATGGTCCGATGGTAAGAATACAACCACCAGAGGATGTAAGTTCAGGAAGGACCCACTGAGCGATCACTCGAAACCATCTCAGATTTGAAACACAGACTGGAGGTCTCACAGAATCCCGCCTCATCGGAATAAGAACATGGCTATCGTGGCCTTCTGCTCGCTATTCCGTCACCATCCCTTCCACTGAGGAGGCTCCGATCTATTTGGAGGGGTCATGATCATGGGTTAGGGTTACAGATGTTTATCCGCCCGTGAGCACCCGGCTTAAGGTGGAAGTGGACTTTAGTAGGAAAAGGTTCATTCCAGCCACCATCCAGGTCACTGAGAAGGTTCTTACCTCCAGCTGCAGACACCTTTGATTACAGCTGATCATATTGGTGGACTGGACAGTCCACTCGGGGGTGCTGCCGAAAAAAGGGTCAAAGCCAGCTGTATTTTTAAGAAGGTGAGATTCCTTTATATCTGCAGGCGCCTGGAGTCCTCCTCTCTATTAATACAATATACTGTAAATCAGCCCGTATATCAAAATCTGATTTTTTTTTTACTCCATAATATCGGTATTTGCTCCAAAAACGTCACAAACGTCGAATTCTAATGTTGAATTTTTGTTACATTACAACCTGTAATTTAAATGCTTTTTTTGTAATCTGGTTTATTATGTAATGGATCTGCACAAAATAGTCGAATTTGGTGAAGTGAAATGAGAAAAAAATTCACGATTTGAAAATTTTAAAACAAAAAAAGAAAAGAAAACGGGCGCATGAATAAGTATTCACCCCCATTGCTATGATGCCCCAAAGAAGTTCAGGTGGGACCATCTACCCTCAGAAGTCACATAAGTGAAATGAAGTCCATCCAGCATGTATCCACCTCGTCTGAAAGACCCCGAGGATGCAACAAGACCGCCGAGCAGGAGGCACCCGAGCAACACCAGGAAGGCCAAACAAATGAGGGACAAAGATGCTGAGAAGTACAAGTCAGGGTTGGGTTTTTAAAAAAAATCCAAATCTTTGATGATCTCTGTAGCGCCATGAAAGCCATCATCATTAAACGGGAAGAACATGGTACCATAACAAACCTGCCCAGAGGGGGGTCGCCCACCAGAACTCACAGACTGGGCAAGGAGGGCACCAGTCAGAGAGGCAGCACAGAGACCAGAGGAACCCCGAAGGAGCTGCAGAGGTCCACAGCAGAGGCTGGACCATGTGCCCATAGAACTGCAGTAAGCTGGGCTTAATGGAAGAAGACAAGGCCACGACGACGTAAAGATGAAAATGGGAAAGAACATTTCGAGTTTTCCGAAAGGCGTGTTGGAGAACCTCCCCTTCATCAGATGAGAGTAAAATGATGAGCACCATGCGTGACACAGACCCAACATCCCCAAGAACCTCATCCCACAGTGGAACACGGTGGTGGCAGCGTCACGCTGGGGGAAGGTGGGTGGCCCTCAGATGGAGGGATGGTCTTGAACAAAACCTGTTTCAGTCTGCCGGTGACGTGGGACTGAGGACGGAGGTTCACCCCGCCGGCAGGACAGCGCCCCAAAGATGGTCCAAGACTGAAGACCAGGCCAGATGGGCCTGAACGTCGGCTCGCTCCTCACGCCGTCGTGGCCCCGGCAGGCTTCCGTAGCAACTGTCGGTCATCATTCATCCTGTTATGAGCCGAAACGTCGCTGAAGCTCCGCCCACCTCCGGATATTGATGAAAAACGCAAAAACCGCACTTTAATAAAAAAAAAAAAAAAACGCCTCTCTGATTTGATTTAAAACGCGTCTGAACTCAGACCAGAATCGGAGCTGAACCGGTTTCTCCGCCGCCGAGCGACGAGACGAGCGTTTGATTGTCGGGCTGGAAAAGACGCTGACGCGCACGTCTGGGTGACGGCGGGAAGCAGGAAGTTAATCTGCAGGGAAGAAGGAGGGCCGAGATAGGCCTTATCACCTAAGCTGCAACTCAGCCGGACGCCCGAGCGGCCGCCCGCCTGTAATAGACTAGGAGCGATTAACACACACACACACACACACACACACACGATCAAGTCCTCTCAAAGTTCAAGAGTGAGTCAGCAAAAAAAACAAAAAACGAAATGTGAATTCACGTTTCCATCAAACCTTCTGGAGTAAATAAACTGAAAGGGGTCAGAAGGTGGCGTAGTGACGCGGGTGAAGTGCATGATGGTCCGGGTGGGCGATGTCGTGCACCATGTGGGGTTCGCAGGCACCGATCCGCCTCGTCGTGGGTGAAACTCTTAACACAACCGGAAGTGAGCCGTGAACCGATCGGAGCTCTCACATCTGCTCATCTAACGGGGGTTCGTGAGGAGCACCGCATCTCCACCGAGGCCGCCGGCCTCCAGAGCAACTGATTGCTTTACTAGAAAGAGGTGAAGACCTGATGAAGGCAGGTCCGGCAGCTGGTGCAGAGGCTGAGAGCAGCCTGGCCGGGAGTCCTCACTCATGCCATTATTTTTAGTGCTGTTTTCTGACAAAAACGAGATTTTTATTTCAATTTCAATGCAATTTTCTCAAGATAATAAGATAAATATTTTTGCTCAGAGAAGATAATTATTTTATTGTCTTTCAACCTTTTTTCTCGAGGGATTTATTTTTTACATTTTTTTTAATCACATTTTTCAGGATATTGCAGCGACAGACTTCAGTGCTGTTTTTGTGGCCGTGGCCCCGCCCCCTCGGGACTCGCTGAGAGTGATTGGTCGGTGCTCTGGTTCGTCACAGCCCAGGGAGGAGAGAGAGGGAGCTGGAGGAGGCTGAGGAGCAGATGGAAAACATGGAAATGTGTCATCTGATGGGAAGCCACTGGCAGCAGCTGATCCTCGTTTCGGCGCCATGAAGCAAGTAAACATGGACGAGAACACGACGTTTACGTCCGGATGTGGTTCTGATGATGCTTTACTGACGTCACTTAGGATCTGAAAATGAGTTTAAAAGGCGTAAGAACCGGTTCAGTCCGCCCATGACCGGTGAACACGAGCGAGCAGGCCGGCGTTTCTCACATGAGCTCCAACTCCGAAAAGCTGCTGAACCTCATCAGTGAGTCACGCCGCCGTTACTTCAGCCAGCCAGCATCTCAAGCAGCAGGCTAACACCTGCTAACGCCTGCCAACACCTGCTCATGTCTGCTAACACCTGCTAACACCCAGTGGCATCTGCTAGCACCCGCTGATGTCTGCTAACACCAGCTGACTTCTTCTAACACCTGCTAACACCCAGTGGCATCTGCTAGCACCCGCTGACACCTGCTAACACCAGACATCTGCTAGCCCCCGCTGACATCTACTAATACCTGCTAACACCCGCTGACACCTGTTAACACCTGACATCTGATAACACCAGCTAATGTCTGCTAACACCAGCTAACTTCTTCGAACACCCGCTGACTTCTACTAACAGCTACTAACACCTGCTGACACCCACTGACATCTGCTAACATCTGCTAACATCAGCTAACACCTGGTGACATTTACCAACACTTGCTAACACCTGCTAACTTCCACTGACATCTGCTAACATCTGCCAACACCTGTTTGCACCTGACATCTGCTAACACCCGCGAATGTCTGCTAACACCGGCTAACTTTTTCTAACACCCGATGATATCTGCTGACACCTGCTGACATCTGCTAACACCTGCTAATGTCTGCTAACACACGCTGGCGTCTCACTGGCTTCCACAGACTTGTTCCTAATTGGCTGCCAGCAGATGTTTTTGGGTGTTTTGGTGGGATGATGGTTGAGGAGAAACATGAGATTCATTAAGGTCACCTGAAAGTTGATGAACTCACTCGACCATCATGCGAGTCGAGCGGCAGACGAGTGTTTAATCGTCTGTGGGGGATTTCTGAGAAGAAATGTGGAGAGTCAGACTGCAACCTTCATCAAGAGCAGAGGGAACCCAGCCAGCAGCAGGGAATGCTGGGACATCGGCGGCATGTAGGAGTATGAGTGTGCTGGAGCCTGCAAGGCAGAAGCGAGGCTGGAAACTTAGAAACGGTTAAAAAAAAACGGGGCGTTGCAGGAAAAATGGGAGCCCTGAAAAGTCCTCGGGGATGCGCAAGTGACCCGGTTTTTGAGGTGAGGAAGCAGCAGCTCTGATCCTGAATGAGCCACCTGAATACGAATGAGGGCACATAGCAGAACTCGCTGAAGGTTATGGATGAACCAGGAAGTGGACGTGGCAGCCAGACAGAGAGGAGACAGAAGGCTCAGAGCTGAAGTCAGGAAGGATGGTGGCGACGGCGGCGACGGCGGCAACGGCTCCTCATGACAACCTTGCTCAAAAGGGTTAGCATTAGCTTTAGCCTTCATCTGAGGAGTTTTCACACCTCAAAGCAGCCAGAGTAAATGCTGGCTGTGATGAGACCATATAGAGGCAATGACATCATCAGAGTTAGCTGAGAAACTGTGCAAGCTTAGCATTAGCTTCCATAGGTAACTTAGTTAGCTCAGTGTTAGCGTAATGGTTGACTGAGGTAGCTTATCATTAGCATCCATAGGTAACTTAGGTAGCTTAGCATTAGCCTCCATGGGTAACTTAGGTAGTTTAGGATTATCCTTTGTGAGTAACTTTGGAAGCGTAGCACTAGCCTCCATAGGTAATTTACGTAGCTCAGTGCTAGCTTAGTGGATAACTCAGGTAACTTAGCATTAGCATCCAAGGGTAACTTTGGTATCTTAGGTAGCTTAGTTATACCCTTCATGGGTAACTTAGGTAGCTTAGCATTACCCTCCGTCGGTAACTTAGGTAGCTCAGTGTTAGCTTAATGGTTAAGCTAATGTTAAGCCCTTATGTGGCTTAACATTAGCCTCTGGGGGTAACTTTGGCAGCTTAGCATTAGCCTCTGTGGGTAATTTTGGAAGCTTAGCATTAGCCTCCATGGGTAACTTAGGTAGCTTAGCATTAGCCTCCATGGGTAACTTAAGTAGCTTAGCATTGCCCTCCGTGGGTAACTTAGGTAGCTTAGCATTACCCTCCGTGGCTAACTTAGGTAGCTTAGCATTACTCTCCATGGTTACTTAGGTAGCTTAGCTATACCCCCCATGGGTAACTTAGGTAGCTTAGCATTAGCCTCCATGGGTAACTTAGGTAGGGAGTGCAGACATGATGAAACCAGTTACTCGATTACTGTGCTGGGAGATTAAAGCATCGCCAAGGATGAGAAGCAATTAATCCAGATTAATTGGTGAGTTCCAACAAGCCATCCTGACAAATGAGCAATTAAACTGCTTTCCCAGCAGCTTGGCCTGTCTTCAGGAACGTCGCCACATCCGAAGTGACAGGAGCAGCGATACAGTCAGAACCAAATATCTACAAATTATGAGGTACTTATATTAAACGGACCTCTGAACTCAAGCAGCTGAAGATAAAACTCACAAATCCACGCTGTGACGCGAGCGCCCCGCTACGCTTTTACCATTTTAGCTCGCGTCAAGGTTTGGTCGTGACCCGTCTGAGGCGGCTTACCAAGGAGAGTCTTGGTGACGCAGGTCGGATTGAGCCAATCAGATCACAGCAGCTAGCCGGGGGGGATTATGGTTTCTGAGCGTGAGACCCTTCTGAGTCCTTCAGCCTAAGTGGATGACTAAGCAGCAGCGGCATGAATGAAGATGAAGAGCTTTTACCTCTGATGACATCATGATGGATGCTGAATATAAAACTCGCTGGAGGGTCTCATGGAGGAGGGACCTTCTCAGCCTCCCAGTAATTTATTGGTGAGAGGAAATACCACTGATGAACTATGCAGGAGGTGTGAGGTGGCCTCCTATTCTTCTCCTGGACTCGTTCCTCTAACAACACCTGCGGAACACCAACCCTCTAACACACCGTCGGTGTTTCCAAAAAATAAAACAAAATGGAGGAGAGACGTCTTGCGGTCGTTGTCGCCGCCGACGTCGCCGCACGTCATTCGCCACAAGTCGGCATCCAATCAGACTTCTAAAAGTGGGCGGAGCAGGGACACTTCCAGGTTTGAGGTTCTGGACTTGCTGCTCGTGGACTTGTGAACTGGAAGAAGACTCGGACCGCCGATGACGACGCTTCAAAAGTACGGGAGCCCGCAGGTCTGCGATTTGACAAACGGCCACCGAGGATCGCGGCCACCACAGCGCACTTCCTCCTGAGTAGCAAGAAGAGTCACAGCAGCCTCCCATTGGTGGACGTTGTGACAGCTCACCTCTGATTGGTCCACACACTCTCCAAAGGAAAACAAACATGGCCGACTAGCATCCGTGCTAACGATTGTTGAAAAATGGATCAAAGACTGATCGGTGATGGATTTATTGTCCACAAAGAGGCACCGTAGTTCCAGGCTAATGAAAGAAGCTCCTGTAAGAACGTGGTGAGGGAACGCTGGAGCCACACAGCTGCTGGCTTCCAGGGAGAAACACAAGTGAAAAGCTTCCATTTGTGGAGATATTTGTCATTTATGAGGGTTCTCCGAGGGTTCATGAGAATGGGACGCTGATCAGTTCTCATTTCTTGGTTTCTTCAGATTTCCCATCAGGCTTTGCTCCCTCAACAACAAGCCATCCTGCCGTGAAAGTCACATGTGAGACAAACGGCACCAAAGAAGGAACCTCGGGACGCGCGTGGAACCATTGATGGAGAACATTATTCAGTCACAGAAACCACAAACCATACTTCAAATTTACGCATAAAATATATGATGAATATTTGATGTTCCCATCTGCAACAAGACGTATCCTGTTCTGCATCACGGCTGGAGATTCCAAGCCAACGACAGTCTCACGGAAACTACCTCCAACAGTCTGAGACGTCTATGGAGAAAACACAAGGAACCAGTCAGGAATACTTATTGGAGCGGAACTTTCTGCATCACGCGCATGTGCCGGAACAATGACAGGAAGAGGCACGAGCAAGGGAGAAGACGCTAGCTAGGAAGGAGGAGGAGGAGACGCTAGCTTTGCAGAAGAAGAAGATGCTAGCTACCGAGAAGATAAAGGAGGAGACGCTAGCTATGAATGAGGAGGAAGATGAGATGCTAGCTACTGAGAAGATAAAGGAGGAGACGCTAGCTATGAATGAGGAGGAAGATGAGATGCTAGCTACCGAGAAGATAAAGGAGAAGATGTTAGCTATGAATGAGGAGGAAGATGAGATGCTAGCTATAAAGGTTAAGAAGGAGATGAAGGAGAAGACGCGAGCTACGATGAGAAGGAAGTAGGAGATGTTGGCTAGCGAGTGAGCTAACCAGCGGCGAGGAGGAGAAGGTGAGTGGCAGTGAGCAGACATGTGGGCGGAGTCAGAGTGGCATATTCGCAAACCCTGAATACTAAACGAGGAGAAAGGTGTGAAAGTTACAGTCCAGCCAGGTTTTAAAGGAAAACCTCTGAACACGAGGCTCAGAGACGCTTCTGTAAGGATCCACAACAGAAGCGCTCATGTTCATTGATTTGCTGTTGCAGGAAAACACAGCATCCGGTTTGGGGTTCTGCTCGGTTCTGCTCGGTTCCTCATGCCTTCCTTTAAAATGTCACCCACACACGCGTATGGAGACAAGTGTCCATATCCACTGTAAGACTGCATCTGCAGAGACTCCATCCAGGGAAGGTCTGAGTCACGGGTCTGCACGCCGTCTCCGGCGGAGCAGGCGGGCTGCAGCCATGATGGAGGCCAGATTGACTCGTATTTGATTGGACGCCGTTAATCCCGGAGCGACGCGCTGGAATGACCTCGGGTAACGGGAAACCATCCGTCTCGCTCTCAACGGCGACTCATCAGACAGATTTATGCTGATGAAACGATATTTAACGACGCCGCTCGGAGAGAAAACTCATAGTTCATAACGCGCCGATTCCTCAGCGGCGCGCGGCGGCCATGATGGGCGTTTTGACAGCGTGAACTCGCCGAACGTAAGACGGATGTTCTTCACACGGGCGGTTAGCCTAGCTTAGCATAACGGGCGAATGCGGAGGGGGGCAAGTCTGGCTCTGTAGTGCCAAAACATGCATATTTGTGACATGAGAGTTTAAATTAGTTATTTGAGGCTCTAAAAGGGGGCGTGGCTTCATGACTGACAGCTGCTCTGAGCGAAATACAGGAAGTGGTGGAGGCGTTTACAGACGTCTGTCGAGGAATCGTACGTAAGAAAGTGGAGAGGACGCGTAACGCTGACTCTCTATAACCGGTCATGTCCGTTTCAGTCAGCGCAGCTGGTCATCATGGCTCCGCCCCCTGCTTGCGGGCGCGTGACGGGACAGGAAGTGGTCCGGCTGACGCGCCTCGTTCGCCCAACTCAATCTGAAACGTACAGTAAGGACTGGCGTTGACCTGCTTGCTCGGTGGTGGGAGGTGTTCAGCGCCGGGTTCTTCCCGCCAGTAGAGACGTGGCCTCCGGCTAACGAGCCACGCCTCCCTCCCACTGTATCGCCATGGAGACAGCCACACTAGACGGGATGAGGATCCACTTTTGCTGCTCTGACGCGCATCTTTCCAAACCTTCTAACAGCTGTGAGGCGGGGCAGTAACAGCTGGATCGGCCGCCGCCAACAAAGCAGGAGCATCCGCTCGGATCTCAGCATGAGATGTTTCTGAGAAAGTTGTCTGGAGATGCCACGCCAACCCCGCCGCCGCCCCCCCGTGCCCCTGCTCCACCCGAGGAACGCCGGCCTCAGCCAACCCAACTCCAGAAACGGCTCCGAGCAGCAGAAGCGGCGGACGGCGGTCGCGGCGGCGCCTCCTCACACGCCGTCACGCCCGCGGGGAAACCCGAGCGCTTCCTTACCTGCTCCCTCACGTCCTGCTCGGCTTCTGAAGGCAGGACGGCGCTCGCCGTCTGCACCGCCTCCACGG
>CAAKHG010014835.1:5223-21008 GCA_901007715.1 Dactylopterus volitans
CGAACTGACAGTCAACAACCCGCTGTGGTGCACACTGACCACTCTCTCTCTCTCTCTCACTCTCTCACTCTCTCTCTTTCTCACGTCAAGTGGCGGTGCACATGAATGGCTCGACGGGCTGCCATGGTAACCGCACAGCCAAGACACAGTCAGTGTGACAGACATTTCCGAATCAGCCAAGCGTTGCCACATTAGTGTTGCTATGACAACTCTGTAAACAGCATGCCGTCCTCCTCAAAAAGATGGAGACATTTGCGAGCGAATTTGACATTTGGGATGTGTTCTGCTTACATCTACACCATAATTAATCTGGCTGTGAATTATCAGCAGAAAAGATGAATGATTAAACGGCGTCAGTGCAGACATAGTGGTTATTTATTTACCATATCTGTGAGTGTGTGGTCATTTCGACCATCTGCATGTCTCTTGAGAGTAACAACAATGAGAGCAGTGGTCTCCTAAGTAGGTCAGCCGTTGGCGTGTAGCTGGGCAGGCTTATCTGGGCACACTGTGGTCCGACTCAGTGGACCAGCTCCCTTTGTTCCACAGCATGGCTCAGCTCAGCGCTCCCATAGAGGCAGCCAGCATCACCTGCAGCACCCAGGGTCAAGTGTTTCCAGCAGCTCACCTCAGGTGTTTTGCCTTTTATTTCTATAGAGAGACCGAGGTGATTACTGAGTGTGGCCATATGTGCACCGATCAAGCGTAGCATCATGACCCCTGCATGTTAGAGAAGAATATATTGCATCAACGCTGCAATAAAAAAGTTTTATGTTGAAATTTTATTGAACCCTATTCCATATGACTGGAATGACCAAAAGTTTAGGGACACCTCTCGGTGTAACGCGGCACAGTTCAGCATCATCACAAATTACAGTCCCAGTAACAATCATGAAAATATGTAAACGTCTCTCTCAAGCAGATTCAATCAAAATTCAACATAAACTTGCATTATATTCTATAGTAAACATGCAGTGGTCATAACGTAAAGTTTGGTGGGTGTATTTAAGCTATGTGTGAATTTTTGTTTGAATTTCTCAAAAAAATTATCTTTTCTAGCAAGTACATCAGGCAGGTCAGTGGTCAACAGTCAGCAAATATATCAAACTTAGTGAAAAAACTTTTTTTTTTTTTTTAATGTTGATGGTGGTCTGTGCTTTCCAAGTTCTCTTCTGTCAGCAGGATTTTGGGATGGAGCATGAACAAAGGCATATTTGTTATTTCAGGACTTTTATATATTAGTTTGCTTCTCTAGCGTCATCATCAAATAAATTTCTCCCTTTAGTTGCTTAGATTAATAAATCAACCAATTATAATACATTATATTAAAAAGAGGTTTCACAAAATGTGTTTTTAAAATACACCTTCACAATCTTATTATTTTTAATGTAATTGGCCTTTGTCATAGGAGACATTTGGACTTCTGATAGGAAAAACAGAGGTGTATTTTTAATAGCTTGGTTCTAATCAAGGGTCCCAATAGAACGACAGTGTGAACCAGTATGCACAAAACCAGGATCCCTGCTGTGACATGTCTCTAGTGTGGAAGACCTAAGGATTTTTTTTAATCTGCCTTTGTAATTTCCAGGATTACCATAGAGTAAATATGGTAATATTCACTTTGATTTAAACATGTTCCAATGCAATATCATTATCAGTAGAACAACAGGGTTTTCAACCAAGGGGCAACCTCTGGGTCCCCAGGGACTCCATGTTAAATTGCCTATCTTTACAGCAGAAATAAACATATTTACAGCCTGGTATAAAAAAATAAAATAAATTCCTTTATGCTACAGTCTTTGCCCCGGTTATTATATGAATGCTGTCTCTATACCTAGTTTGAGCGTTCATGACAACTGCACAAGGGAGTGAATTTTTAAATAACTAATCTCTAACAATAGTATAAAAGCTTAAAGTTGTGCATAGTAATCGCTGTGTTTGACTGACAGGTGGGAGCCATCCAGTCATGGAGGCTTTTACAGACAGTTGAGAGGAGCTGTAACGCTGACCTTCTCTAATCAAGATTGTCTTTATCGCACCATAAAAAAATGTTTTGTTCTGCATTTGTTCCGCTGGCATTTGAAGTGTGCAGGACCTTGATATGTCACCCCATCATCACTGCACACACTCTGCCTGACAAAAACGCAGGACCGCAGCACCTGGCATCAGGAATTTAATTGGCTTCACACCCAAACAGTGGGAGGCACTGGTGAGGCTTTGTCCAGATATAGTCCCCAAATGTGGTCCATTAAGGCATAACAGGTGGTCCCTGAGCATGTATTCAATAACACAATTTCAAAATAGCTCTTCCTCATTTAACATATTTCTACATTTTAGGTGTGCATAATCAAATTCAAACATAAAATTCAAAACAGCCAAAGAGACTTCTTTTCATGATTTAACTGGTCTATCCTTGGTAGTTGATACTCTACTGGACTAACAAGTCATTTTGGAAAAAAAAATGTCTCTATTCACCATATGAAAAGCATAAAAAAACAAGTTCAGCACCTCCAGAAATTATCTTGCTCAGGTAAGAAATAAATCCGAATTTTAACCTGTGTTTGCACAACACAACAATGATCCCCAGATTTGGGTTGTTGTTTTTTTCAGAATGGTCAGAATAGGATCATTTTAAATTCAACTTATGATTCCTTTATGCTACAGTCTTTCCCCCGGTTATTACATGAATGTTGTTGAAATCGACTATAGTAAGCATTTTATACTGCAGCAGCAGGAATGACTAACGACCAAAGTTGCACTTGGGGATGCATCTTGATTTCCCGAGGGTCTCTTTGGCCTGTAGCTTAAAATAGATAGTAACGATATATGATGGATCATATTTCCTTTTATCTATGGACCAGGCCACACATTTGAGAAGCAGTGGCCTCCGGGGACAATGAAATCACAGAGTGTGCAAGTTAACAGTGGCTATTCTATGGGTATTCAATCTCATTATTTGTTGGATATAAGCATTTATTGGACACAAGTTCTGAAATATTTGAATTTAGAGAAAATGCATTAATGGCAAACAAAGCATTTTTTTTGTTACAGACCTGATATATATGTTACATACACTATGTATGTACAATATGTATTTATTTTTGGTGGTAATTTTTTAGTTCTCCAAGTAAAAGGAAGTTGACATATGCAAATGTGTCCAGCTCAAAGCAAGAACTGGCTTATTGTGTGATTTAGACGGAGCTTGGAATGTAAAGTGACCTGAATGCCGGTGATGTCACCCCCTCCATTCATGAAACACATGAATAATTGAGAACGCGGCAGGCTCGGTGTACCAGCAGCAAGTAGAGGTGGAATGCAAAGTGAAAGCCATCTCATTCTCTCTCAATCTCTTGCCATCAATTGTCAGCACGCAGCCGTGAAATTGTGAGAACAGGGGGAACAGAAATCGCGAGAGAAGAGCCGAGCTCGGATACCGGCGGATGCTGTAATCAAGCAGACGATCCAACGGCTGCTGGAGCAGGGGAAGAAAAAAAAAAAAAAAAAACAACAAAAGGCAGCATGCAAAACGGCAGGTTGCAAAAGAAGAGAATGGGCGCTGATATCCTCAACTAGACAAAGGACAAGAGAGTGAATGATAGGAAGCAGGAGACCAGCTGCAGTCGTATCTCGCCGTCTGTTGGGAGAATATATTCTTGTTGTGTCCCTCCGCTGCGTCCGCTTCCTCCTCATTTTTCCTCCAGTCCTCCTAGCATGCTCCAGAACTCATCCACCCTCCTTCTCTCTACCCCTCATCCCTCTCTCTTTTTTTTTTCTCCCCATTTCCCTCCTCCCCCTCTCTTCTTCCTCCTATGCCTCATCCACGGTTCCTGCTGCATGAATGAAGCCGTTTGAAAAGGGCTGATCGCTGCGGAGCGGCTCTCTACATGGCTACAACCAGGTCAGTGCTGGGAACAGTCCACCTGGCTGTACTCAGGCGGAATTACATGGAACCTGATGATGATTGCTTTCCCTGCAAGATCAACATGTTCTGTTTAGACTGAGAGTCCAAGCTGCACCTCAGACCACCAATGCCTCTTGTTTGGCAGGTAGTGTTAAGGGCGATGTAAGCTGGTTATTAGAAGATCAGAGCTGGCCGGGGAAGATCAGCAGCCCTAAGCCTGCTGAAGAAAATCTCCCTGCCCGCCTCTTCCATCTTTTCTCCCCCTCCATTTATCCGTCCCTGCTACCTTTCGTCTTTTACACGGAGAGAGAAAGGATAGTGCAGTGCACCATCCGTGGGATGATCCGCTGGGTGAACAGCTCATTACTGGGGACCGGCTACGAGGACATGGTGGTGTTTGAGTGTGTGGCGGTGGCCAACGAGGGCTGCCGCTGCCTGGAGGGCTGCTACGGCGAGGTGTTGAGGGACCGCGTCTTTCACCAGGGGTACGGCAGGCTCTACGTGTACAAGCGCATGCGTTTGTGTTGGTGCCAGTGTGCAGAGGGAGTGGATGGGTGGGGTAGGATGGGTTTGCTTATATAATGTGTTAAGTTCACAGATGCATTTGAATGTGGAGGGTGGTTGGGTATGCAGTGCATTTTCGTAGATTGGATGTGGGATGCTGACAAGTTTAGTGCGTCAGTTCCAAAAGGTGTCTCGTGTCCTTGCAGCTCGTGGGTGTTTGTCCACACGCATGCCCGTGTTTATGTCTGCTTCTGTGTACTGTATGCGCACTCCTGTGTGTGCGTGCGCAGTTTTTTGCTGGTGTGCGTGGTGCTCCTCATGGCCTTTCAAACCAGGCGGAGCAGAAGGACCGTTGCCAGATGGGTATTTTCCAGGGTCAGCAAAACTGTGAAAACAAGTGGGGCCCTCAGAAAGGCCCGGAACTCTGGTGCTATTGTGAAGCTGAACGTTTGGACAGCTTTAGCCATTTGGATTTAGAGCTTTAGAGCTTATTTAAAGAAAAGACTGTAACAAAGTGGCGCAAGCAGCATGCTTGTTTCCTTTATATATTTTTTTTCTTCCGCTCTGTATGTGAGGAGATGACCTATTTTGAATGACTGTGGCATGTGGCGATGCCATCTGATCAGCACCTTGAAGTCGTCTGCTGTCTGTCTGTGTGCAGCGTTGTAATGCGGATGAGTTCCATGTTTGAGCCTCTGGGATGCATCTCTGTCGCACAGTATGCAAATGAACAAGCTGAACAGTAGAAAATTGTAGTGTTTTAATAATCAGGATGTTAACAATGCGAGACACACCAAAATGTGTTGTCTGAATCCCCATTGTGGAATCAGATTAAATTTTCAACTTTATTGTGTGTTAATTTACTGCAGCAATATTCGCAAAAGTAATTCAAAGAAAATATGTTGCGCAAATGCTAAAATTCATATATTTCCCAGATAATACAAAAAAAAGCTTTGAAGATTGGCAGTTTATGAGAGATACATCATTATGGGTCATGGTGCACAGTCTGTCACATTGCCTCCCTGCTGTATTTCCTGTTCAGACAGCAGAGTATATTTAGTCACACACTCTGAATATTTAAACCACTCTGTTCACTGTTGCTATAGCGATATTTGTTCTAAGATGAGCTTTTGTTGGGCTGTGTAGTCGTGTGGGCGGCGCTCCAACTGTTATGGCTTTTTAATTGTTGAATTGTTTGTCAGTTCTGTATCACTGAAGGCAAACATAGACTGAGGTCTTATGGCTGGCTAATCAGCGCAACTCCATAGGTTACGTGGGTCCTCATTCTTCTTTAGGCATGCGTTGCCACATTAGTAACCACTAATACATTTGTGTATATTTGAGCGGTCATTAGAGACAGAATCCACCAGCAGCTGCTTCAGTTGTTCGGCAGCTGAAAAACTGGTTGTAATTCAATTTGCAGCACTTCGCAGGAAGGTGTGTTTGCGTTAAGTTCGACTGTTTTGCTTTTGTTGCTGCTGGTTTCGTGCGTGTTTTGTGTGTTTTTCTGGAGGAGGTACTTCTATAGATGCTCCCTTTTTTGCTCCTCTGCAGTCGAGTGTCAGCATGTTCACTCCAGCCGCACCGCCAAGCTGGTCCAAAGAGTAAACCGTTGTGAGAATGACTGATCAGGCTTAGTCATTCATATGCTGATGATGAATCCATGTTCCCATTCTGTTTTGGAAAGGCAAGGTGATCCACAGAGTTCTCCCCTGCTAAGAACAAGTGGGGGGGTCCTGTATCAGGATGATCCTGTCAGTTTCTGCATGGAGGGACAGGATGTCATTTTCTTTGTGTTTTTTTTTTTTTTTTTTTTTTTTTTTTTTTTTTTTTTTTTGTTTTGTTTGTTTGTCTTTCAGTTTCATCACTGTTCTTTATACTGGAATGAATCGCTTTGCTTTTCACTATTTCTTTTACTGAAATTAAATATAATCACTATTACTATTCAATTGATGGAACAATAGTAGCAAAATACCATCCACATAAGTATGTATGAATACATATCTAGAGAGCCATATAAAAAGCGGCAGGCAAGGTATTTACACTGTGTTTTCTGTACATACAGGATATAGATAAGACTTTATAAGCCAGTGTGAATGTATGTGCTTTTTTGAGCATACAATGGAAGCTGACTAAAGATATTTGTAACCAATTAAGTAAGAATGAGGAAGCGCTGAATGAGGTTATCCTGTTCCGTGTTGTTGTTGTTGTTGTTGTTGTTGTTATTGTTGTTGTTGTTTGTTGTTGTTGTGCATCGTGTTTAAATATTCTGGGTTCGGTGGTTTGGTGCAGAACTTTGACATTCGACATGGGACCATTGATAAAAGGTTGAAATGCCAGTTTAAACATTAAAAGAACAATGCATGTTTGCAGTGGTTGTAGACAATCACAACTCCGATGGTGCCGATTGTCGGTCACAGTAAACAGATGTGAGCTGACTCATCCATGTGTCGTCAGCTCTCCCAGTCAGGTTGCACAGGCAGCACAGGCGGAATCAACTGTTTTAAGTTGTTTTTGCACCTAAATAGTTGGAAGACAGAGCTTGGGAGCTGGGAACTTTTATCAGTGCATATGTGGCATGATATTTCTGAATATGAGCCACTTGCTATCTTCCTCTGGTCATATTTTACAAGAGCAATTTTAGATTGATTAGAAAAGATGGGCCAGAATAAAAGATGAGGCAAAACAAACTGGACAGCATGCATGACAAGCCGGCCCGCATAGATGAGGATGAATTAATCCCAGGAGCAGACACATTTCATTATTGCCATGTGTGATCAGCCAATGTGAGAAACAGTTCAGTGATATTAGACAAACTGAACCGGGGTCATCACCCTCCATCCATACCTGTCTACTGAATGGCGGCTGTTCACATAAGAGCCAACAAATCGACCACAATTAGAGTGAAAACGGCGCGGCCGTCTCCTACTGAGTATGGTCCAGCCGCAGTTGAGGTATCTGATGCTCGAATCATTTTAATGCTCACCCTGCATCCTGTTTTTGTTCCTGCCGCAACATTGTTTGGCCAAAGAAAAAGAAAAAAACCAATTTTATTCGAGTGTGTTTCTCTGTAAACAGCCGTTTGCCTACAGCAACACCTCCCCTGAAACCAAGACCTTTCTCTGCTCACATTGCGAAAGATAATTACATTATCAAGTGCCAGTCTTTGGTGGGGAGGTGCTGCTGTTGCGTCAAACCCCAAATATGTTGAATGTGTGTGACAGTTGTGAAGGTTGTCATTTGTTAACTAAGTTGATAAGCGCAAGATAAATAAAGCGTGTGGGTGGTTCTCTTGTTTGTTAATGTAATTTCACTGGTTGAAAATCTGGATCACTAATGTGCCTCAAACCAAGCAAATGAAACCGGTGAACACCAGATTGTACAAAAGTGGAGCCTCACTTAGACTGCACAACAACCAGTTAATTTTGTAGCCTCCAAAGGATCAATCCCAGTTACTCTGTTGATCAATCTGACTTTTCCTCCAGCGCCACCAGCAGGTGACCTTTACCTTGTGGAAAATGATGCAGTGCACAAAATTTGAAATTAAATAGCTTAAATGTCAGCAAGTTAGCATATACTGTAGAAATGCTCTGTCCTTTGAGACCTGCACACCAACATGTGTATGACTCAATACAGCAGCTAATGAACTTATTTATATCCATTTTTATACTTGCGTACCTAAATTGAAACTCTAGCTGTGCTCAAATGAAGGCTGTGGCTTTCACCTGCTGCTATTCAAATATTAAATGTTCAGCAATTAATGACTCTCAGAGAGGAATTCCCCTCAATTTCACTCATAATCCGGTCGGCTTGGACCAATCAGCGGCCAGAGTACACAGTGTACAACATGAGCGTCCACTGAACAGCAGACTAGTCTGTAATCATATAAATGGATGTTATCATAAGACACAGGCCTGCATCATCTATCCGCTTGCATCTAGCAGATGCGGAGGCTCTGTGATGTCCTCACTTTGTAAAACAGACAGCTTCTGGCAACACAGGTTCTGTCAGGTGGACAGAAGCTGTCAAGCGCTACTCTCTATGACGCCCTGAATGCAACAGTAGATCAGTAATTCATTGCCACCAATGGCGGTGGATGTTGGCTGGTGGTGACGCAATGGCTTGCATAACGCCATGTCAAGTAACCGGGCCTGGCGGGCTCACTGGCTCACAGATCACTTACAGACCCTTTTGTCAGCTTCTGCCATTGTGAGGAGAAGACAGCCACTCACTGAGCAACTCTGTTTGGTGCGTGCGTGCGTGCGTGCGTGCGTGCGTGCGTGCGTGCGTGCGTGCGTGCGTCTGTGCGTGTATGTGCGAAAAGATTTGTCTCCTGCTGGATCACAGAGGCTACCTGACAGTAGAGTGGAAGGACAGGGACTAGATGTTACGAGGCAACAGTCCTTCCTCTGGGCCCGAGATCTGTTAACGGGGGGTATCAAAGCAAATCATCACATTTAAGTGCCTCGACTTGACATAACAGCACCATCTACTTTAATAGCCAGATTGATGCTCTTTCATATCCTATCATGTTTCATCCTCCACAGTGATTTGTGAAACAGGTTAATTAGGGGGGGGGGAAAGACTGAGTTATTATATAGCCTCATATTTGACAGGACTTGAAATAAATTCAATAAAAGTCAGGGTGGAGACCATTTAGGATAGATGTCCCGGACGCAGTGCATTTTTTTAGTGTAATTGACAATGGGCTTAAAAACATTGATTTCTTTGTTGCTTTTTAAGTGCTGCATTAGCGAGAAAATCCTTCGTATATGACGTTGATGTTGTTGCTGTTGTTGTTGTTGTTGTTGTTGTGGTTTCCAGCATTAGCTTTGCTGTTATTAGCCAGGTTAGCACATAGTGCTTCAAGCTTGTTAATCCTCCAGTGATGTAACTCTGAGGAAACACTTCATATGCTGCGCAGGAGCCACACTGTGAGCGCATCACACTGTTCACTATACTATGTTGTACTATATACTTCACCATTTATACCAACCAATATTCTTCTCTTCTTCTTCTTTCTCTTTTTTTTGTTTTAGCACTGCCAGTAACTCAAACAAGAGCACACCCGCCTGCTCACCAGTCCTGCGTAAACGCTCGCGCTCTCCCACACCACAGAGCCAGGAGGGTGAGAACATGGTGGAGAAGGGTTCGGACCACTCCTCTGACAAGTCCCCCTCCACACCCGAGCAGGTTGTCCAGAGAACCTATTCCCTGCAGTCAGCGCGAAGCGGGGGAAAGAACTCCAAGGTGAGAAACCTGTGACCCTTTCACCCGGTAGCCTGAGGTGAAACATCACAGTACAATAAACATCTCTCAACTTCATGTGCTCCCAACCTCGTCATGGTGGAAAAGCACCAGCTCCATGTAGAGAGATTCCCGGTAGAGAACAAACGTACAGAACATTGTGCTGAACAAAGCTGCTGTAACATTTTTCAAAGAATGAACGTTATTAAAGGCTTTACTTTGGTTGCCAATTTCACAGACATGGATTAATGTTAAACTGCTTAAACTATGCAACATCTCGAACAAGCGCTTTTACTGTACATGACAGGCAGGCAGACATATTTTGATTGGTTCAAAATAACGGCACTTTATTTACACTTTTGACTCCCAAACACATCCTACTTTAAGCACAAGGGTGCCTGTAACTTCTATGTTTATGCAGATAAATTTTTATTTCTTTCTCTTGTGTACCTTAGAAATTATTATCACACCGGCCCACCGCATATGTATCAATCTAGATCAGATAGAGTGTGAGAGAGTGACGTCTTCCCGAGTCGATGCTGGCAGTCAGCCATGTATTAACTGCAACAGTACAAACACATCAGTCGCCCAGCGCTATTCCTGTCTCGCAGTGTGGTGACGTGCATTGACTTGCACATACTGGTTACTAGTGAGCCGGAACCCTCACTTTCTCCATCCCAGCTTTTTTTATTATTATTTTTACATCTCACATACTTGTAGTCGCTTTATTTATCTTCCAATAACCACAAGGAAATGATAGAGAGGCCAGTGCCGTAATGACATGTCATCCAATCCTACCATCAGATCTGTAGTAGTGTAATAAAAACGTAATTTTTTGCGTCCCATAATGATCAAAGAAAGGCTTGATAGGAAGTTATATCCATCTGTTTGTTTGACCGAAAATATTTCCTTATTCACCCCATAAAGTCTGGATTACACGGTTATAGTTCAATTTTTCAAAATGATGTAGCAACTAGCAAAAGTTGAAATGCTGATTTTTTTTTTTTTACACCTGAATAAAACCTTTTACCTAAAACCATGAGCTCAAGCCACATTTTCCTCCAGAACCTGATGATGTCAGATGATGAGACAAGTCCAGGTCTGATATTCCCAACATTGTAGCTGTAACTGTGAGAGCCAAGTGTGCACATGTGAGGAATTATTCTGCTTAAAATTCAGTTGCCAAGAATGAAGTCACGTGTGTTTTCCAGTGAGAGACAGCTGTTGCATTATTAAAGAGCATGAGATGCCACATCTGTGCACAGAGTCAGTCATGATTTAGTTCTTGATTTCAATAGTGGATGGAGAAACCACTGATTTAAAAAAAGGAAACAAGAAGGTCACTCGGAGAGCGCAGATCTTCCCCAAGGTCAATAGCTCACTCCTCCTAATAAATGCAGGTCTAAAGCTGAAAACATCATGTACTCTCTATACAGGAGCATTTTCAAATATCATTTCAAGAACACATTGGTGGCACTTGCAGTTTTCTGTTCCTATTTAAAATCACCAACCTTGTGCAGTACAAGTTCCTCCACTGGAGCTGAACTTTTATCAGGATCTGCACTAAATCCTGCACAATGATAGATCTTATCACTGTAGATATGCATGTTTTTGTCAAAAAAAATCCACGTGTCATTCCCTGAGAGATGACATAACCAAAACATGCTATGTTAAAAAAAGATAAAAATCAACAAACGTGAGGAAAATATAATACAGGATCTACCCTAAAATGTTAGATGTTCTTTTTCATGGCCCGTGATCCACCCTCATACCACTATTGGTGAAAAATCTCTCTTCAAACCATAAAAAGGGCATAAATCTTCCTTTAGCACAAACATGTAATGAAGTTTTAAGGTGTCTTTTTTTTTCTTTTTCTTTTCTCATTTGCATCTCTCCTTAAAGTCAATGATGAGGTGGCTCTGATGTTGAGTAGTGTTCATTTGAGCTCCCAAAAGAATCCATGTGACTCCCGTCTTCATTTCCCGGCTCATTCTGTCCTCATCTCTTTTTAATCACTTATTGTTTCGGTCTTTTTCACTCATTCATGTTTGACACACCGTGCATACCTTCCGTCCATGCTGCTGCCGCTACACGCCACGTAATAACGTGTACCATCTGACAATTACTGTCCAGTTCTTCTGTTGACACTTTCAGCTGTTTCTTCTTGCAGTTAATTTCTGTTGTTTTTTTTTTTGTTTGTTTTTTTTATGTTCATTTCTCAATCTGAATTTTTCTTTGTTCTTCTCCTGACTGCATGCTAGTCTCACAAGCGACTTTCCAAAGTAAGCATTACTCTTTTTCTGTTCTTCAAAATGTTTCTGTCCTCCGCCACCCTCCCTGTGCCCCACCTCTTGTCTTGTGAACTGCTCCGTGGAAGTGTCCAAGCCCCTTATTTGCAATGCTTCTCCATGAACCCAGCCTGCCCCTTCGCATAAACACACCGCAGCCATTGCAACCACCATCTGCACCCACAGTCGCAGCAGATGGAAAACTCCTCAAACCAACAGCGCATCACCTCACTCATCACCTCTCCTCTCCTTTACCTTCCCTCTTCCCTCTCCAGTGATATGCAATGTAGCAAATTCCCTGATTACAAATACAAGTTGACCTTGCTCCTAGCCAGTGCAAACCGTTCTGCTTCTCAACCTCTAATTTGGCCTGAATTCCTTTCCTGTCTTTAAAAACTTGTCCTGCCGTTACATTTTGCTAACGAGAGCTATATGTCTGTCATGCCGTGTAGCCGTCTGACTACACAGGGATACACTCTTAAATATCCAGCCGGCGTCCCGGTCCAGAGCTCCACCACTTCATCATTATCTGAGCAGCCTCTTCCTCTCACCACATGAGAGAATGTCTCCTGCTCGTTTTCCTGCTCCTTTAAATTTAGTGCAGACTGGTCCTTGTCCCGTCTCATCCATCCGAAATTGATACTTGTCAGACCTCATCCCACTTTGGCGAGCAGATGTATAGTTACTAAAATGGATATTTGTGTCAAATGAAATTCTAAATTAGGACAGAATAATTGAAAAACTTTAATTTTAGAACACAGTTTTTAAGATCGCTTGGTTTAGGCCTTTTTTTTCAAAACAGGATTAACATGACACACGGAGATGGAAATGCCTTTTGCGAAAATAATCCTGACTCATATTAGCAGCTGTTTGTGCTCTGAAGGAGTAAGAAGAATCTGTTTCTGTCTTTCCGTGACAAACTCAAACATGGCTGTAATAGCAGCATGTGTGTGGGGACCGAAGATGAGACCAAAATCTTAGTTTCACCCATGAAAAAAACGTCACAGCCATTTTAGTTGGAACCGTCAACAGCAAACAACTACTTTGTCTCTAATTTGCGTAATTTATTATTACTGCACACTGATGAAACTCCATGTTGAGGCTTAGTTGATGTGCTCAATACCACTGAAATGAAAGGTGTTTCAGTTGCATTCATGCAACTTGCACTTGAAATTTATTTGACAGTTGGATGCTGACACCAGCATAAATGAGCTCAAATACTCAGAGGCAGTAAATGAGAGTTCAGTTTGCTGCCCTGCACTTGCGCTCTTTTACAGACATACGCCAATTGATTACATCACTAATCATTTTTGTGCCACGGTCAAAGTCCCCGCCCCCCTCCACCCTGCTGCAAGCCCCTCTACGTAAGCCCCTGTAGACATCAGTGGTCATGTGACCCCAGACATGGCGTGAGGCCGCCCCACCAACGTGTGTTTGATCACCCTAGCCCTAATGCAATCCAAATAAAAGAGTGCATTCAACAAATGGGGCACCCTGCCACTACTGCAGAAAGAGCCTCATGACGGTGGTAGTGACGCTGATTCAGTGGTGATCGATCGGGCGTGTCATGTAACATGCAGGCCTGGTGGAGAGTCAAATATAGAGGCACAGTGTCAACATCAGACCTCTGCAACTGCCGCATCGCGGCGGCAGTCCTGTACCTCACTGGGCCGTCAGCCTTTCCTTTCTCATCTTCTATTCCTGTGTTTATGTTGCTCACTGCTTTGGTTAACGTTTTGTTTTCTCTTTAATTTTCTTTCAGTATGACAGACTAAACCTGATTAAAGTAAGCATTTCTTATTGTTTTCATTTGACCCATTGACAATCCTTGCTGGCCCCCATCAAATCCCCGGCCCCCCTCACACCCTCTGTAGATGTGCAACTGTAAAGTCCCCCCTTTTAAAGTTACAGTCCCTTGTGTCCTTTCCAACACTCTCCATGCTAAATTAATGTAAAAGGAGCTGGTTCTTGGAAATCCACCATTTTTTTTTTTATAAAAGGTCATAACAGCAATAGTTTTACATTGTTTAAAATTCTAAGGTAACTTGAAATTCACTGTTTTCTTTTTGAATCTGATCAATTGACGGCACTGTATTTGTTCATAGAGGCAGCCATCAGTGACAGCTGACAGCTCTCTTGTTGAAATCCATCGTCATATTGCAGGATCTTTGTTTCAACTGTGAGAAAATGTCAGATTTACTTTCGCGTTAAACACAAACAACAAAAATGCTTGGTTGTGTATACAGTCCCGTATTATACAAACAAAGACCTTCAAACCACGGTACATCTGCGAGCAGTTCCATTCAAAACTTTGTTTGCTAGTCCACACTGGAATAGTCTCTTCGTGCGTAAGCGATGCTGTCATGCTGTAAACTCACTCGCGTGCACCAAGTCAGACTTATGTACACCCACACACATTATCCAGACCGCAAAGTAATTCCTCTCTCGTGTCGCTGCCACCTTCAAATCAGATTAGCCCACTTTAGCCTGGCTATTGTCACAACTAGGCCTCGGCCCTGCTGCTGCAACTCACTGACCACACCACCGACAGTCTGTAACCAGCAACCCCTGTCAGAGGAAATGACCACCAGCAAAAAAGACAGTTTAAGGTTCTGAAATGTAAACATAGAGTGAGCGGTGCTGTCTAGCCTGGTTGCAAGCGTTGTGGCCCCTTGCAAGGCTGCTTGTATGTCAGGTTTAAATGCGGCCACATCATGGTTGGCGATTGTCAAATGTGCAAAGATGCTCATTGTGGTTTTAGCTTGGAAAACTCTTAATCTAGTAAAATGTAACTAAAAGAGTCATGTGACTGCAGTGACTGTGGCTTCAACATAAAAAATGTGGTGCTTTATCGTATCACTGTAATCAGACACTGGATATCACTCTGTTCCCACTCTTCCTCCCCTGAATACCCACCTCCTCGTTTTCTTCCACGGAATGATCTCCTGCATGTTTCCCCTCTGGAACTTTTAGTCTAATCTCAAGGCAAAACTGTGTGTATGTTGCTGGAAAATGTAATCGCTGTCAACATGAAGATACAGGATGTATCTACTGCCCTCTGCTGTTAGAAGACTGTAACAGAATATATTTGTTAAGGAAGGGTATGCAAACTATACAGAATGTCAAATGTATGTCATGAGTGGAGTGTTTTAATTAATAATAGCAAATGATAGCAAGAAATTCTGATGGCATTTCTGCATAAAGTTGTTTCTTTATGGTTGAGTTTTCTCTTGGAAATATTTAACTTGTTTGAATAACTTTCTCTTATCACTTAATGGGATCATTGTTGTTTGCTGTAAGCCAGGAATGAATCATGACTCACAACAGAAATCGACATTTTCTAATCTACTCTAAACACCCTTTTAATTGAGTATGATGAATGTCCTGATGCAATTTATTAGGGGTGGAATTACTGTTAGATCCACAGACTTCTCTCAGAAAGTTCTGAAACTTTAAAATTTAAATTAACTATATACTATATTTCAAGACCTCGTTATCTATATCAGTGTCATGTGAGTCAAGCAAGTGAATTTCACCTCAGCTATCAACTCAGAGTTGCTTTTAGCTTTTATAAGCGGTATTGACAGCTTGCTTTAATTCCTAGCAGGAGGAAATGAAAGGTACAGTTTGACCTTCATGCTTGCTGCTATGGTGAAGATGATCATGTTTCACATTCTCTGTATGTCTGCAGCGCCCACAAGCCTGCTGCTGTATGTACAAGGAATTCATTAAATCCCCTTTTCTTTTTCTCTCCACAGAAGAGCCAAAGCTGGTACAACGTAAGTCTTTTTTTTTTTTTTGTATTGTGTAATGTATTTGTCAAAGTACTGCCATTCCCTACTTGC
>CAAKHG010014835.1:25144-37388 GCA_901007715.1 Dactylopterus volitans
AAAAAAAAAAAAAAAAAAAAAAAAAAAGGAGCTGAAGAATATGGACTTGGATGAGGATTGTATGATGTCGGAGTGGGAGGCTGTGCTGGAGCTGGATGAGGCCTTGGCAGGGTGGCTCCTGCAGGGTCCAGCTAGAGGGGAGTGGGGGTGGGAGTGGGGCTGGGCTGCCTCGGACCTTCAGGACCCGGACTGGGACACTGAGGAGATCCCTGCTGTAAGTTGTCCGCTACTTGCAAGTTTTAAAAGAGACGAGTGAGGAAAGCAGTGTGGTGAAATTCAGAAAGTTAGCAAAAAGCCATCAAGCTTTGTGTTAACATGCTGCTGTGGTTGTGTAGTGGTTCCCCCACTACCAGAGAAAACAACTGGCGAGGTTATGAGTCATAGCTGTTTGAATCCTCAAAGGGAGGCCTGTTGTTTGGAGTGATCACCGGGTTGCTGTGCAGTTTGACTCGGTATATCACTGAGGTGGGTCGGCATCAGTGGAGTGCTGGGGGGGGCGGTTAAATTCCACTCAGTTTCAGCGAGGTCACTCACATGCTTTCGGGGCCATTTCTCTCATCACCGCATCTCCCTCAAAGGCTGGAAGAAGCAAATATTCCACAAGTTGTTTCACAAAGCAGACACATGTATTTATTTATTTATTCTTACATCGATGTTCTTTTCCCACCCGCTCAGGATCCAAAGTAGCATATTCTTCTTTTGTTTCAGTGTGCTACTTGCAAGTATATTGGCAGCAATTGTTTCCTGAAGCTTTTCCTGTTGAAGGAAAGCAGCTGGCACAGACAGCGAGGGCCACTGTGTCACACATGTGGAGACTTTATACATCAACAGCTTCCCTCTGCAAATAATCAGGTCTGCCGCAGCCAAGCCAGCAAAGGGGAGTGTGATCCTGTCGAAGAGGATATTCCCCTAAAATAAACTACCATCATGTGCACTGGTGTTTACAGCCGAGCTTCCATCAGTTGTCTTTTGCCGCACCAAAAAAAAAAAAAATTTTAAATTCTCTCATTGTTAAGGACATGTAATGCAAATCTGAGAATGTGACTGGTGCTAAAAGGGCCTGCAGTCGTGACAGCATGTTTATTGAATGAGGCTGATGTTTTCGCGCTTCAAGTCATTCCATTATAGGCCACTTTACGAAGACGCCGTCCTGCAGCCACGCCTCTGCTAGCCCCATCCATTCCCAGCGCTTGTCAAAATCCCCCACAGAACGAAAGCCGTGACGATCAAACCTGTGGGTGGTTTTAACAAGGTTATCACACATGCTCCTTGAGGCCAATAACCCGGGCTGCGTGACAGAGAATAACACTCATGAGTGTTCCAAGCTCGAGAGCATGACGGTGTGTGCGTATCGGACGCTTCCAGGAGAGTGTGTTTAGTGTTTCACTTTGCCTCTCGCTGCAGGTGTTGAGCCCGACATACAAGCAACGCAATGAGGACTTTAGGAAACTCTTCAAGCAGCTACCTGACACAGAGAGACTCATTGTGGGTAAGTGAACGGGGGACACACACAGAGGAGTGTCAGGGCACCACTGCTAACCTGTCAATGATTGGAAAACTATTAATCCTCACTTTGCCACAGAACAATGGGGAGTCTATTTTCCCATAAAGGCTGGAATTTTCTCATTTAAGACATGCAAGATCATGAATATGTTTGGTTTTGTTTTTTTTTTCATTTATATCATAAGAAAATACTAATACAGTTTTTAAAAGACCATTCTGATGATTTTTTTATTATCACAACTTTAAAATGCATTTTTGGATATGGCGCCCTCTGTATATGTTACAAAGCTCAGCCGAATCTTCATTATTCCCTGTGACAGTGTTTTGTGTTACATAAGTGTAATAACACCATGACTGGACATATCTATATGTGAAAGCTCCCTTTAAGAATTTAAGTGTGTGATTGTAGCTTTGTTATGGTGAGGTGACGACAAATTTAGAAATGATAACTAGTTTTAAACACACGTGAGATTGTTTGTGATTGAGGAAAGATGTCAATATGAGTGACACATGAATCACACAGTTAATGCGCTTCTTGACTGAACGCGGGTGTCCTCCTGCTTGTTTGTCTGACCTGCTCACATGCACACCAAGTATTCAATCTCATGGGAATATTCCATCTGCCTTTATGTTGCAGATTACTCTTGTGCTCTGCAACGGGACATCCTCCTGCAGGGACGACTCTACCTCTCAGAGAATTGGATCTGTTTCTATAGCAACATCTTCCGCTGGGAAACACTGGTAAGCTTGTTGCCTCTCTGGACCTTCGCACATTCTCACACTGGTTATGTTGGCAGGATTGGGTCATTCTTGGCTCTACAGTGCTATAATGTTTGTGTGTGTGTGTGTGTGCGCGCGCGTGTGTATGTGTGTGTGTGTGTGTGTTCTCTTGTGTGTAGCTGACAGTGCGACTAAAGGACATCTGCTCAATGACAAAAGAGAAGACTGCCCGCCTCATCCCCAATGCCATCCAGGTCTGCACAGACAATGAGAAGGTGAGAGGAACACAGTTATTACACTCAGGCATTTACATAAATAGTGGGGTATGATTTGATTACCGTGGCTTCAGGACTGCCTTCACTCTGAATGTGTAGTCAAGCTAATTATCTTTGCTTAAGGAGACAGCAGGGAGACCTTCAGGTACAAAGTCTGTCTAGGGATTTGTAATTTAGTTTTTATCACCAACAGAGGGCACATGTGCCACTCACAAATTGGTGACTGGAGAGTGTTTAGCTAGATGTTAATGTTCTCCATCACTTTTTTCCCCGAGCATCTTTTTCTCTTCAGTGTACAATGACAGGCACCAACGGGTAAACGTATGAGTGTGTGAAACTGAGAGCACTCAATGAGCATAGTGTGTTTCGAAATTGGATTCAAGATGTGCCTACATGGAGGTGTAGTGCAAATGTGTCCTTTTTTTCCTTATCAAAGTTGCACATTTTCAATAAATTTGCTAAGGGATAACTGTGGTAAGAATTTCAGATATTTTTTTTACATACGTAATAAATGTGTAAAACAATATGAATATGAAATCAGAATTGCTAGGAAACCCTTATAAAAGCAAATGTTAAATGTGAATCTGAAGCACACTTGTTATGGCAACAAAATATTTGCAGTATAGAATATGTTTATCGTGTACCATCACACCCATAAAGGTTTGTGGCCGAAAATTCCATTATTGATTATCTCCAGAAAGGCTTTCCAAGTAGAACAGCAACTGGAGCCAAAGATCTTGAAATATATTTTCACAGTTATATTTTTCTACAGTCAGTCTCACAAAAGGTTAAAAAAAATGTTTGCTGCAGAAAGGAAGCTTAAAAGCCTGAGGACATTCATTTTTTCACCATATGAGCATGCATTTCTCAGAAATGTATGTGTGTGTAGTTAGCAGAAATATATGTTCTGTAATTTTGGGTGCAGCAGACAAACTTTAGGCAATGTGTCCTCTTCCAGTTGTAGTTTACAGGCTGGTTGAATGTATTTAAAAAATATTTAACATATGGAATGCAAGGAAACCAAAAAAAAAAAAAAATTGTTGTTAGAGGATAATGTATGGGTTCTGAGATTACTTTCCAGGCAATGTATTCCACTTCTGCATGCAAATAAAATCTGCTCAAATGTGATTGGTCAATACTTCTCAGACTACAAGCACAGGTATCTAGTCTCAAGACCTTGTCCCTGGACTAGTTACTTGTCTCTAAATGTGTAATTGTAAATTATGATAATCCTAGCAGACGGTCTTAATCCTCAAAAATGGATTTTTAGTTTTCAGTCAGTGATTTTTTTTTTTATTTGGGTGTCAGCAGACTAACACATGAATACCTGGCATTCTTCATAGCACTTTTTCACCTCATTTGGAGCCAGGGACAGGACCTACATGATGATGTTCAGACTGTGGCAGAATGCGCTGCTTGACAAGGTAAACCGAACTAATATGCGGTTCAGTCCGGCGCTAATTTGCTTTTTTATTAGTCATCTGGATGCAGAGATTTCACTTTGGAGAGCACACAAGTCCTCTCATTGCTCTTTTTGGTTGCAGCCCCTGTGCCCCAAAGAACTGTGGCACTTTGTTCATCAGTGCTATGGCAACGAGCTCGGCCTGACCAGCGACGATGAGGACTATGTTCCCCCTGATGATGATTTCAACACCATGGGGTGAGTTCTCCTATGCTGAGGAATCAATTGCTATGGTTACGAGGAGAAATGTTTTTTCAGTTTATTGCCTTGAAATTACCCAAATGACATGTTGATTAGCTGTAACAAGCACCACTCATTAGTTTGGTGGCAAACAAGCATGCACACCCACTCCAGCCCCCGCCCCCCAAAGTCATTTAGCCACACAATCAAAGTCTTAACATCCCTCCGAACTCTGTATATTTATACTCATTTGCAGAGCTGAAAGGCTGGAAAATGCAGCACAGTGAATGTTTGTCTGAGGACTCGAAAGCTCCCTCTTTGCCTTGTCTCCTTTTATTTTCCCCCATATTTTACATGAATGTAAATCTGTAAGGAGGCATGTTTAGAATCTGTTTGGTATCCAGCAGTGGGCGCATTTGACTGTGTGAGGACAAACTGGAAACATGATGAGAGAGAAAGAAGGAATTTTTCTGAAAGAGTGAATTGTGGACAAATGAGAATTCCCCATACACTTGCTTCCTAGCATATGACAACTGCAAGCACTAAACCAAAAGAAAAAAAGAGGTATGAGTTTTGGCCGTGATACTGCGTGTACTTCAGCCTGTTTTTATTAGTCACAGATGTAACTTCTTCAAATTGCATCAGAACTTCCTCTCATTTGCTCAGTTTGCATGCAAGCTATATGCAGCTAATTATCTGACTGCTCTCTGATGACAGAGAAAACATAAATTCCTGTGTAATTGTTTGCAACGTGTGTTGTCTTTATAACTGGTTTCAAGGCAAACATGCTATATACATCTATATATACTGATCAAGCAAAACATTATGACCACTGCATTTACCATAGAGTGCAATGCCACAGCTCTGAAATATATTCTCCTTACAGGAGGAGTTTAATGTTGAATTTTTATTGAATCCGTTTGAGAGAGGTGTTGACATAGTTTAATGATTGTTACTGGAACTGTAATTTGTGATGCTTTTGGACTATGCTGGGTTATACTTACAGGTGTCCCTAAACCTTTGTCATCCTAAGGCATATGAGTGGGATGACCAAAATATTTGGTCAAAATGTTATGCTTGATCAGTCTATGTGTACTATGTGTATCTTCTAATATTGTTGCAATAGCGCTTGAGTTCAGCATTGAGTTAAGATATACAGCAAATAAAATACGCTGATTTTATCGTGAATCACTTTGAAACAGAGTTAAAATATTATTATTATAATTATCTCAATGTGTATTGACATACAGGTAACATGACTTTGGCATTCAAAACAAGAGGTAAGACGAGCAATTTGGTTGCTTCCTCAGGTTCAGCGAAGAGATCCCCAATGAAGAAAACGAGATCAACAACGACAACTTGTCTAAGAACAGTGCCGAGGCCAAACCTGAGGGGAGCCCTCCTCCTCTACATAAGAAGATTGTCCCAAACAGCACCATTGAACGCCCAGGCAACCATGACACACCCATCACTGTAAGCACACTATATTAATTACATGGCATATAAGAATTTATAAAAGCGAGTTGAAGAAGGAGATTTGCTTGGTGAAATAAAATCCAAACGGAGAGATCTTGTATAGGTGATTGATTCCCATTGATGACTATTTTTTTTCCTGCCCTAGTTTGACCTCCCAGCAGAGGAGTATGTAGACTGCCAACCGGACGGTGAGCTGCTGGCTGTGCCGCTGGTGGTGGAGGAGAGCAACAACGAGACCAGCGGGCCTGGTGGTCCTGTCCCCTCTCCATCTCTGGACTTCAACGACAACGAGGACATCCCCACCGAGCTCAGCGACTCCTCGGAAACGCATGACGAAGGTGAGTGCGCACGCAGCGCCGGGGCATCATCCAAAAGGTTTTTGTTGATTTCAACATTTGTAAAATCTTCTGAGAGACAGTTTTGATATGAAGACCCATTCGATGTCTCTGATGCGCAGGCGAGGTTCAGGCCTTCCATGAGGACCTGAACGGTAGGCAGTACATCAACGAGGTCTACAAGTTCAGTGTGGACAAGCTCTATGACATCCTCTTCACAGAGTCACAGTTCATGAGCGACTTTATGGAACAGAGGCGATTCTCAGGTCAGTGATTCCGCTAATCTCCCTGGAATAAGGGCGAGCCAACAATGTGTTCCACTCCAAGCTTTAGTCACCTACATCTCTATGTTTTTTTCTGTTCAGATGTGGTGTATCACCCCTGGAAAAAAGAGGAGACCGGGAACCAGAGCAGAGAGATCATGTACACCATCTCTCTGTCCAACCCTCTTGCCCCCAAAACAGCCACAGTCACAGAGACACAGGTAAAGTCAATTACAGTGATCCATGAAGACAAATCTCCTTTGTGACTCATATACACAACATATATAGAAGTTTTGAAATCCAAAAAATAAGAAACAAATAAAGAAACACTTGCCAACTTTCAGACTCTTTACAAGGCCAGTCAGGAGAGTGAGTGTTATATCATCGATGCAGAGGTCATCACACATGACGTACCCTACCACGATTACTTCTACACCCTCAACCGCTACATGCTCACTAGAGTGGCCAAGAACAAGTGTCGCTTACGGTAAGACTGATCAAGAATGATCAGATATGAAGGCAGACCAATATCATCTCATATTTTGCTATTGTCATATTTTAGTGACATAGATGTGCTTCTGTCTGTCTTGCAGGGTATCAACAGAGCTACGCTTCAGAAAGCAGCCATGGGGGCTGGTGAAGGGTTTCATCGAGAAAAACTTCTGGAGTGGGCTAGAAGAGAACTTCCGCCATCTAGGTAAACCTGAGTATTATTTGTGTGTCTGGCTTGGTCAGACATTTCATCTTAAGTGCTGCTTGATTTGATGTAGACTTGCGAGGCTCTCTTGGCAGGAAAACCTCCATTATAGTCGACTGATGCTGCTACACTGAGCACAGAAACTTTATGCACCCACGCAGTGCAGGAGAGCTCTATTTTTACATTGCTGGTCTTTTTTTTTCATGTGGCTGTGTAACTGTGTAAAAAAAAAAAAAAAAAAAAAACAGAAAAATAAGTACAAGTCTATTTAAAAAGTTATCAAAATGGATGCCTCGTTGGACCAGAGGCAATGCAAAGTCACAGTGCAACCTAAATTGATAGTACAGATCTTAACCGGTCTTATGTTTGTAAGAGTTTTCATGTGAATGTTTTGAATGAGTACCCTGCTAAAGTCCATGGAAAACGTGGCTAGCACACAGCACCGACGCAGCCAGTGAAGTAGGTAACACAAATGCCTACATGAGGCAGCGCTACATGCAGTCTAAGCATTAGGTTGGCCGAAGAAGTCATTAGGATGCCTCCAGACCCAATTCAGTGCAAGGCATCACACCAGCACATTGGCATGGCTCATACTTTACATCACAGTTTCCCTTGTTTCGATCTGTGACATTTTTGCAAAGATGCTAAAAAGATGCAAAGGCCTTTTAGTAGGCTTAAAAAAAAATTGGTAGGTTTACATGTATCATTGCATATCGGGATCATTTGCATAATTGTTAAATGAGTGTGGATGAGACACATACGGATGGTGTCCTCTTCCTCTCCAGAGTTGGAGCTGTCCAAGCTAGAAGAGATACTGACCGAGTCCCACCAGCTATCCCCAAAGGCTAAAGTGGTGAAGAACTCAACGGTTAGGCGAAAGAAGAGGCCACTCCCCCACATGCGCAGCCAGCATCTGGATGAGGCGCTCAGCCCCGTTACTACGCCGACAGATGAGGAAGTGATTCAGAGGATCAAACATGTGGCAGGCTCCACACAGACCAGACACCAGAGTCCCGAACACCATCACCTGCCCGGAGGCCTCGCTCTGTACAGCGTCTCCAAACTGCTGCTCATCATCAGCTTTGTGTATGTAATTGATCACAGCACACGTGCGCACACATATACAGGGGCCGCACATCTGGCCGCATAGATGCCAACAGTCACGCAAATCTGAGTTTGACACATATCTGTTCATCTCACGTCTGTATCTCTATCATAACCTCATCAGTTTTCCCATTAATCTCTGTGGCGTTTGGTCTATAATACAATTCGAAATAAAGTCTTTCTGTTGTTCTGAATGTAACCCCTCTCTCCTCTCCTTTCATCGCCATCCATAGGATCTGTCTAAGGTACATACAGCACATTATCTGATTAGCCAGCATAGCCGGATGCACATCAGTCAACAGCTAATTAAATGCCATTATGAAGGAACAAAATGCTTGCTCGTTCACTTTAGTCCATTTTTTTTTTGTTGTCCTCCTCCAGTCTGGTGCTGCTAGTGTTCCTCAACATGATGCTGTTCTACAAGCTGTGGATGCTGGAGTACTCGGCGCAGTCCTTAACAACGTGGCAGGGTCTTCGGCTTCATGAAAGGTTTGCGTGCACAGACACAGGCACTCTTGCACATTTTATACCACGCATCTAATGTTTATGCAAAACATTTGAACAGAGCTTCAGTGTGGTATTTTAGGATACACACGTTTTTATCACTGCGGATATGAGCCTCAGTGGAGTTCTGCTGTTTGCCCAGAAGACAAACGCACAAATTGACAACATGAGCATGCACACACACACACACACACACACACACACGCACACACGTACACACTGTAAGCCACTGAACTACATCCATATGGCCGCCGTAATGTGTGTCAGGAAAACACAAAGTTTATAAATTTAGCCCCGGAAAGCTTACTGAAACAATTTACCAAGCTGTGCCTCTGAGTGGAAGTCACGCTCCAGTGGCTGCACCATGATGTTACCGTTGTGTGAATGTGTTTTCCCAGTAAACTGCCTCAGACGCAGATGGAGTGGGCCCAGCTCCTGGAGGCACAGCAGCGTTACCATGACGCCGAGCTGCAGAAGTGGAGGGAAATTCTCAAGTCGTCAGTAGTGCTGCTAGACCAGGTACTCAGACACAAAGAGAGATTCTCAGAATCACAGTGATCTGAGCGAGGTCCCTGATATTTTTCCCAGCCTCTCGAGAATTTGTCTGCATTTGTATTTGAGTTGTTCAAATGTAGTATAGTAAAGTATGTGCCGTGGTTGTGGTTGTGTTTATATCACTTGATATGTTGCCAGTACAGCCAGGAGAGGATCTGATTCTAGACAACTAGTAAATAAATACCATGAGAGTAGTGAAGCCATACAAGGAGCTAAAAGTAGCAACATCAGACAAATGACTATCAGGTGAATAATTATAAATTTAATAAGGCAGCTGCCGTGCATAAACATACTATAGTAGTGTCTCCTCACTCTTTTCAACAGGCTAACACATCTGGGTTTTTCTTCCTCTTGTTCATCCTCGTTAGATGAAAGACTCTTTGTTGAACCTCCAGCGAGGCATCGGATTAAGGGACTACGGCTCTGAGGCTGAGGAGAAGAGAAGCCGCTATCACTGACACTCCACCACGAGGCCATGAGGGCATGCTGTGCAATATCAGACCTGTTTTGTTTGTGAATCAGTATGAAGGAAGGAGCGAGAGAGAGAGACAGAGAGAGAGCGAGAGAGAGAGAGAGAGAGAAAGAACACAGGGAGGCGGGACCAGTGAACAGTGAGCTGGTCGGGTTGAGACAAACAGAGGGACAGTCATCTCCAGCACACAGAGGAGGACGTTCCCCCTGTACAGACGGGGGCTGAGGTGTCTCCAGCATCACTGAGGGACCACAGGGGAGACTTGTACCTTCTCTCCACCTGCGGGGATAACCGTTTCCTTCCACTCTCGTTTGCTTTATTTCTAAGTGCATCCTACTGTAAGCCATGTCGACAGGGAGAGTGGCAGAGAGAATGAAGGAAAACTACTGCATGCGTTTAGACAACTTAGCTCCCCTCAGTCAGTGTTAATGTGGTCCAGTTCCAGTCTGTGTGTCCAAAAAAAAAAAGAAGAAGAAGAAGAAGAACAGAAGAAGAGGAGAGATCAAGTCAAAGAAAGGGGGAGGGGTCCTTTCAAGTCTTAATGTCTTTCTACACTCTCTTGACTGTTCCAAACCATTTTCCCCCCTCGAGGTCCTCGCTGCAGCGTCTCTTTACCAGACCTCCAGGTGATCAAACTGCAGTATTGCCCTCCAACCAAAACGGAAAGAGACGTATTGCAACCGGGAGATCGGATTCACTGATCGGTCCCTTTTGCCTTGCTTGAATCTGGCCTGTTTGGTCTTTGTCAGGGCTGGTTCCCTGTTAGACTTGTGTGTTGAAATATTTATGAGTAGATTCTAAAGACTGACGAGACACAGAAATCTGGTTTCACAGTGTCTGTTTCTGCACACAGTGTTACTTAAACTTGCATTATTCCCAAACTGATGAAGCAGAATGTATTAGCCTGACAAAAAAGGCAGACTTTGATCACAAATGATTAATCTTTAAAAAAAGGGACACTGCAGCCAGACTAGTATGGAGACCTGTCTTCTTACATGTTTTATTACTAAACTGTGACTATATCTCTTAAAAAAATGTTTCAAATTAGAAAGAATTCTATGAATATATTTGAAATATATAAGAAAATTTCATTATTTAATATATATATTTCAAAATATATAAACATTACCTATATTTATTGTTAATTTATGTACATAAAGAAATTATCAGAGCTCTAGACCAGTTAAAGAATTTCTAACAAGATGTGTTTTCTTCTAAAAATGCATGCCAGATATGTCTGTGACATGTCCAGTGTGCAGGTATGAGTCTGCATTTGCGCGATTATATTCGCGCATGAGTGTGTGTGAGCGTGTGCATGCCTGCGTGCGTGAGCACACAAGAGTGTGCTGCAAAGTGTGACATTTTTACCATTCCACAATTGTGTGTCTCGTACTTTTTATTTTTATTTTTTTATTTTTTTTTCCTTTTCTGGCTCCTGCAGCCAAACTGCCTTTTTTAATGCTAATATATGTGGATGCTGCCTTGCATTGTCTCCCCCACCCCTTATGTTTAGAATCAAAGAGTTGTGTCCCAAAATGATGAACCCTGAAAAAACAAACATGATCAATCACTCAAATTATCAACGAATGCCACTTTTTGATACATAGCAAGTAGCATTAATCCATGTTTGACTAAAAGATTTTTGAGGCTGAGTCTGAGTAGCTCGTTGCCCACAAAGATTGACGCATGCTAAATGTAGTCAAGTTCATATTTAGCGTAAAAACATGAGTACAGCATCAATCTTCTCATCCGACACTGCGGTAGAGGAAACACGGTTCTCAAAATGCCACACTTGTCCCTAAGAATAAGTCTTTCTCTTGGATGCAATGAAAGCATAAGAATGAACTTTGCGCTGAAGAAATGAACCAAAAGCAAGAAGTTGAAACGTACCTTCCCAAGTACCCCTGGTGTTTGATAAAATAAGTATTTAGTAGGTATTCCATGTATTGTATATTTACTGGATTAGGTGCAGGTAAAGAGCATCAAAAGCAACCCATTACAGCTGATGAACATCAGCAATGAAAGCACTTCGAAAACTACAAACCTCCCGGTGTTAAAAAATAAATAAGTGAAGCACTTTAAGGTCTTTTCAGGTAAATGATGAATGATGTAAGGGCGGCGAAGGCTCGAGGTGAATGTAGAATTTCGGTTAAGATCTTCAGTTAATTTGACAGGATGCTGGTGATTATCAACTTCCAAGCTCATGAAAATTTCTATTGGATTTCGATCCTGCTTTTGCCCTGTTAACCTGTTATTCTTTTTATTTCGCCTGCTGGTTGGATTGTCTGTCAGTAGGATCACACCACAACCACCAGACCGATTTTGAGAGGAGGAGAGAAACCCATTTAGTGTTGAGGTGGATCATTTCAACATGGCGAAAAACTGCATTTCACTGATGTTGGTGTGAGCGCAGATCCATGCTCTCTTAGTGCCCCTCCGGTCCTATTTGAAATTATTATGCAGTGACGACTCAAACATCTCCAATCCAGTATTGACCCACTTTCCTGTCTATTTTAGGGCAGGACAGGATTAAATGAATTTTATGTGGTATCTTAATTGTATATCTGCATGACATGTTACTGACAATATTATTTTAGAAAATACAAAAGAAAAGCTTCGGGATTGGACTCATGCGTGTGTGTGTGTTGTGTGTGTGTGTGTGTGTGTGTGTGTGTACAGCTCGTCTTCCTCAGAACCC
>CAAKHG010014839.1:0-15853 GCA_901007715.1 Dactylopterus volitans
ACAAAACTGAAAAAAAAAAAAAAAAAAAAAAAGCCGCATATTACTACGTCTGACAGTCAGCAGCAGATTGATGTGAATAATTTTGGAATCAGACTTTTAATAAGGAGGAGCCCTTGGATGATAGCGCCTGCAAGCGTGGTCTGGGCGTCCACTGCGCACACACACACACACACACACACACAAATATATATACATATATACAGTATTTACTGAAGAAGAAGGAGCTTGAGGCTCTGTGGACTGAAGGGAGAAGTGGAGCGAATGTGGAGGCTGAAATCTGCAGTGGTCCCAGCGGTAATAAGAGCACTTGAGAGGGGGCGGAGGGGGGTTAGAGCCCCAGACTGGGATTGTGTCTCCGGCAGATTACAGGAACAACATCTGAGGTCTCAGTCCACACGAGTGCAGTCCAAGGAACAGCTAAGATGCTGCACAGACCTCCCCCCCCCCAAAAAAAACAAAAAACTCCCAGGCGTCCACGCAACATGTGTCGCACAAAACAACGCGCAGAAAGTGGGTTACTGTTAACAAAAGCCAGCAAACGTTCTGTATAAATATGAATATTCAACACCGGTTTCAACCGACCTCCAGCTAAACGCTGCTGCGGCCCCCGGCTGAAGGACGCCGCCTGCGCCCGTCAATGTCAGTTTTTGCCCGAGCCCGCCGCCCCCCCTCCCTCCCCTCCATTTGCAAACAATACGCTGGCAGTCACGTTTGCGCGCCCCGGCGCATTGACAGGCTATCGTTGCTCGTGGTGGGCTGCCGGTTGGCAGCGAGGGCAAATCAAATTCTGCTTAAGCGCATCTGTTGATTGGCCACACCGTGGGAATTCAGAGTCCACAACCTCAGCCTTTTGGAGGTGAGAGCCAATGAGTGTGAAGGAGACAGAGAGAGAGGGAGCGAGAGGGAGAGCGGGGAGAGGGGAACGAGAGACAGTAAGAGAGAGCAAGCCAGGCAGGAATGACTCTCTTACGTAACGTCTGCTGCTGCTGCTGCATGACACGTTTGGTCACGCTTCGAATCACTACTCCTCAGTCCCACACCAAGAAGTATGTGTGTGTGTGGGGGTGTGCTTTCATATAGGCCTGACATACGCATGGGAGAAAGACAGAGGTGTTGCTGGGAGGGTGGTCTGCAGTCCTGCCCAAGGGTGAGTGAGGGGATTGTTATTGATTGCACAGCTGTCACTTTTAATTATGTCTCCATCCAATCAATGCAAAATGCAGCGGGAGCTTAAGTGACATTTCGCCACTCCGATTACTCATGTCTCCTTTGTGGCTCAATTGTCCTTTTCTCCTCACTTGGTGCCGTGCTGCACCCATCTGCGGCCCGTTTTCAGTCAGATGTTCTTTACGCGGCGTGAGCGCATGGTTTCGTTCGTTTCGGGGACGCGCAGCGGCACAACTAAGGGGAAATGAGTGGATTCCGAAATTCTCAAGGGGCTTTAGTTTGCAATCACTGTTGTCGTTATCATTTTTAATTCTATTGTGCTTCAATGATCCTAACAGGTTGCCTCTAGTAGCAAGCACACCACATGCATAGTGAGCACACACACACCAGAGCGGTGGGCAGCCTGGTTACAGGGTCCAGGGAGCAATTATAGAGTTAGCTGCCTTGCTCAAGGGCTCTTAAGCCCTTTTTTTTTCGAAGGATGTGCAGTTGAGGGAGGGTGTTGTTGTGTTGTTCTCGACTCCCCCACACCCACAATTGGCAGGGGATCAAAACAGCAACAAGCCTGCATCTCTAACCTTTAGGCCATGGCTGTCCCTATGATGGTATGAAATATATATATAGTATAAATATATCAGTGGCTCAAGCATATTGCGTATCACGGCTGGCGTGACCCTAAACAACCCCGCTCTTGAAGACAAGGGTCTGTGGAACACCTAAGTGAAACCACAGGACTCAAAATCAGAAATCAGTCATACATTTCTTGTCTGGATGAACAGGATTTGGCAATAATAGCGTTTTAGTCCAATGTCCAAGACCAGGATGACCAAGAAGGTGAGCTTGGATGGGGAATGTGGGAGTGCCTTGGAGTGCCTGGGTAAGAGCGTTAATGTCTTGTAATGTAATGAAATGTAATCATTTCTTTGGGCTTATGCATAAACCAGCCCCTTTGGTCTGGTGAAACGGGGTATGAGATGCCAATTTGTAGGTTATCCATCGTGTTATCACACTATTTTTGTTGTACTCCACGTACCATTGCAATCCCAGAACATGACAAATACATATCCTGAGAAAATATGAAGAAGTCCGGAGGACAGGCGAATCGGTCCAACAAACATCAGACTCTGCAACGGGAGACTAGTTTTAGTGGCGGCACATCATAAAATCACTACTTTTGAAATGTGAATTTTAAGTAGGCTGGGTTGATGTTGATTTGTTTATTCTTTTCACATTTCAGTAATACTTGTAAAATGACACATGAACTATTGCAAAGTGTTTCGGCACTGAATGACAAAAACCCCCATGTGATCACTTTGGTATGTAATATGTCCAATAACAAGCAGCTTGGATGGGTATGAGACTCTCCTAATTGAATAGAAAAGATAAACAACTGTTCCCGAAAATACCTGATTCTTTGACTGGAATGATAAGAGATACAAGTGCATTTACGTTAAAGAGAAATGTCAATTATGACTCTCAGGGTACACTTTGGCGAGAAATATCTTATCTGAGCGCTTAAAAGTCTATTTTCCGGCAGCAGGCGGATGTTAAAGATGACCTCCAGCAGTTTTAAACCCCTTAAAAACTCATTTCTATGGCCCAAAATGGAGTTCTCTCTCATAAAGAAAACTCTGTCATGGCCTTTAAATGGCTTGGATGTAACTCTTCATCTATTTCCTCATTTAGTAATTGCAAATCTATAAAGACGCTCATCTCTCCTGCCAGTAGCGCAATAACGCTCACCTAACCCTAACCCTTCCCGTCACCTCCTACGTAGCTTGTTAGCTTCCTCATAGCTAGCATCTCTCGTCATTTGCACGCAAATGCTTGACAAAGCCCAAACCAGTAAGTAGTCATGATTGGTTCCTTATGTTTTCTATGTAGTAGTCCTGAGCTGTTGGAGATCGCTTTCTTGAGACGGCCACTGTTGCACTGTCGCGCTGAAGCAGAGATCCAAAGCCATGACGGTCATAGCTGGTTTTTGTTGACAATGCACCTTGCAACAAGTAAATTACATCATATGTACATGTTAAGAAGGATAAGAATGTTTTTGCTGTCCATTGAACCAGCCGAGGAGTACATCCTGGACCATCAGCAGCAGCTAGGTGTCAGAGCTGGTCCCAGAGAAGCAACCACTGAGCTCAAAAGCAGTGGTGCGCCTCCTTTTTGTGGAGCGGCTCTTCTAACATGAATCGTAACAAGCAGCCATAGGAAGAACATCTAAATCTATTAGAGTAATTGAGAGAAGCCGTGCACGCCGCAGCTCTGTGCAGAGCATCACCCCCTGTTGCTGATTGGCTGGAATAATGCTCAGTCCACTTGTTTATTTCCCATTTGCAGAGCAGGCGCCGTGTATACCGCACACGCCGAACAAACAGCTAGTGGTCCTCGAGGAGATATTTGCTGAATTATGATGAAAAAGGTTTATTTGATTTGCATCACTGAAAACCATCGTCAGCTGAGATATATCTCAATGAAAAGTCAGGCTTATTACTTCAAATAACCTGTCGTTATACCGGGATCCTCTGGCGATTCTGGTTACCATAACGATCCGCCCGCAGGGTGAACACGAGTTGACGGCAACAGCCGCCATGACACTCTCTCGGGTCAGCACTGTTTTTTTTTCTTTTTTCTGCTTTTGCTTCTTGTGTAATGCCGCTGTGATGTTGATATAAAAACTGTTGATCATAAGTCAGCACCTTCTGCGCGTGCTGCAGTACATAGCATTTTTAACGATTAGCAAGTATAATGGACTGCGCCATGCTTGCTGCAGTCCTTCAGCCAACATACCTTTTGAAATCCATTTGAGCATGCATGAACGTTCTCAAGGTCATTTCTAAAGTGAAGATTCTGGCCCTAATTTGTATCATGTATATTTCTGTGTTCCTTGAATGGCAATCTGATATTTACTCATGTGAGCTAAAAACAAATTTAACGAAGGAGGCGGTATGTAATTGGGACTTTCTGTGTTTACCCCATTAAAACAGAGTGCAGCGCGAAAACAAACGTGTCCTATGAATAATAAATCTCAGGACCACTGAGGCAGGTGGCAGTTGAGGTGGCGGTGGGTCTGAGCTAACAATTGTGGCATGAATAGCAGCACCTGCTGATTATTAATCTCAGGTCAAAGATTGTGTTTATTCGCAACTCTTTCATTCCCTATCTTGTCTCATTTCTTTCATAGTCTCTCATTTAAGTTTCCTCTTGATTTTTCTTCCTGTGGCCTTGAATTCTTCATGGGAGCAACATTCCGCTACCTGTGTTTCCATGTTACCTTCCTCTGAATTCTAAAAGCTTTTATATCTGCACTTTAAAAAAAAATAAAAATAAAAAAAGACACCTTTTACATACTTACGTCATAGTTGTTGCTACCCCGAGTGGTCCTGTTGCCTTTTATGGAAATATACATTCTCAACCCAACTGATCACTCAATCTGCACTTAGCTGAAGCTTATCTTTGTGCAACATAAACACCTCTCTGGCATGTATGAGATGCAATTTTTTTTGACATAATCCACCCCACTGGGCAATTTCATTTATCCTGTCTCGTAGAAAATGGGTAGGTGTGTATCTATAGATGTGAGATCAGGGATTAGGGTGACTGACAGATCACGAAAAAAAAAAAAACTCCTCTGATGAAATTCAGTGGTAAGTTTTCAAATTCCTTCAATTGCTGTTAAAAAAAAAGAAAAAAGAAAAAAAGAAGCACTCCAGTTCTCCGGGGAGAGCCTTAATTCCCGCCTCTGTGCCATTTTGTTGTTTGGGATCACACCGGGACAATCATGGCTTACTGACCCTCATCCACAGGGACTGAAAAGCCATTTCTCTCATTACTGGGATTAGAGTCTGATCTGCTTTTGTTCTATTTTGGAAGAGCAAGTGCAGACTATTTGGATTCCCGCCGCTGCGACTTCAGCAGATATTATCACAGCTGCAATACCTGATGTCGCTACCTGTTCCATTTTTGTCAAACCCCATGCGGCGTGTTCATTAAAACTGTACCGACGAGCAACTTTGCAAGATAACTGAACTTAAGGATCTAGAAAAAAAATATAACATAAACTGCATTCAACCTCTTGACACACAGCTTCGGCTATACTGTCAAGGTGGTCTTGTGATTCTACAACAACTTATCCTTGTCAGTGGGAAGTGACGCGAATCACGTTTTGGAAAAGAGCGTGAATCTACTCAAGCTGAAGCCAACAATACACAAATCCCTTACTAACCCAAATTTCGACATCAGTGGGTTTGGTGAATGCAGCCAAGTGGATATGTTCTTCTAATCTAGGTCCATAGCATAATGTTGCAAAGATAGGAACGGGCGAGGTTATGCATTTCCCGCCCTACAGTTAGAAGCCCCTGTCACCTGTAGTTTCCTGTAAATTCCTGGGTAAACCTTTCCAGGTCTGTAAGTGATTTTTAGTAATTCACACACGCTCACTTTCCAAGCAAATACTCGTCTCGCACCTGTTCAAACATGCACCGACAATAGCGGGAACACCGGGACCGTCCAGTAGATGGCGGCAACTAAGGGCGTGGCCGTACGTGCGTGTGCACTGTGGAAGAGGAGCGGCTGTAGATATTTTTGTACGGACAATGGCGGGTGTTCGTTGCCAGTACATGTACAGCTATTCTCCTGTTTATTCAGCAAATTCAATGATCTGGCCGCCTGACTGCGTAGAAGTAGGACGGAATATGACGCTGCTAGATGGCTGAGGTTGAGGCGTTATAAGCGGTGACACGGCGCTGTCATATAGGCATAAGTGTCCAATTGCCAGATTTGATCATTCTCCTTATTCTTCTTCCTTATGGCGCTTTAAAAATGGTGCGAGAAATAAATGCAACCTGGATAGTCAGGGTGGAATACGTCATGGGCCCTGTGATTGGTTCACCGCGACCGGCATCCGTTCAAAACATCAGCCTTCCCTGGAACGACATGGCCGTCATCCAGATACAAATGACCCAGATAAGAGAACCTGAGTCGCATTCACACGCGTCTCTTTCCCAGGTACGACCCTTGTAAGTGCTGGAAAAGGCTACACGTGTGAGCGGTGTTTAAGACAAGATTGTCAGAAGCATTCACCCTGACAGCTGAACAGTCAAACAGTGTTACATTTTGCACTTCTCACTAATCGACATAAGCATGATATGAAAGAAGTATGAAGATCCTGTTTTCCACAGTAATCAATGCTAGCATATCAGAATAACAAAACAAAAAATATAAACAAATGAAGATCCTAAATTGAAATTTCACAGGATTTTTTTCTTTTTCTTTAATGATCGACGGGTGTGTTTATCGTGTAACCGAATGTGTTTGAACGTAAACATGCATCAGCCCTGTCATATACCGGTGACCCTGCTTCTCAACCAGTAGGTGCTAAGACACGCTTCAGGCCGTGAGTGCTGCAATACGGATGTCAAGTGCCATCATTGGTGGTGTGTGTGTCTGCAGCGTTTTAGCACCATTTCAAAAATAATCTGCATACCAGTCAGACTGGAAACAAATACTCAGGGCCATTCACGTACCCTAGGCATGCCGGCGTAAACAGGAAACAGTGGGCGCGTTGCTTGTGAGGATGATGATGAGGTAGAACTGTAACACATATGATTATAAAACGGTCACGGTGGTGGGATTCACATGTCGGGAGCTGCTTTGGCTCAATTCATGCGGAGCTGCCATGTTGCCTAGTTTATATATATATGTAAATGATTGGTATATACTGTAAAACTCAGAACAGCCGGTGGCATTGCAGTTATTTTATGAGCTGACATTACTTTGGTTAGGTTTATGCAAAAGAAAAACAAAACAAAACAAAAAAAAAAACCCAGAACAAAACAACAACACTCAGCTGAGATCACAGCAGAGGCATCGCGCCGTGGTTTGTTTGGACGTCTCTCGCACTGCGGTAAACGGTTTGAGGCCGCGTTCACGCGCAACACAGACCAACGCTGAATTCCAGGAGGAGATGGCAAATGCACCGCGGTCCTCCGCTGAATGGTTGATGCAGCTCCACCTTGACCTCCTCCTTTGATGCTCCTGAATAGAATCGTTTGCAAATACCAGTGACCTCTCGGGGGGGGGGGCTTTGTGACTTGAATGCAAACTCACACTGGTTACGGGCATTTGCTGCAGCTGCTAATGCTCCCGTCGTTTTCTTTGTAGGTCAGTTTCATAACAGCATGTTATAGCCCGTTGTTGCCTATAATTCTCTCATCAGCAAGTGCGTGTGTGTGTGTGCGTGTGCGTCTAAGGTTCTGGAAATATCTCATCGCTTTACTCTGTTATGTGGCCTTGGCAGAATAAACACATGTTTTAGTCAGAGAAAAAGGTCATGCTGAATAAACCCCTATCACAGCTAATAATCAACACTTATGGAAATGAGAAATGCGGGTAGATAGTGCACGCATTCCAATTTAGAATTCCATGAATAACCTTGTGGAGAGGTCATAGTTGCTCTCATGTGCTGCCCTCATTTTCATACCCTTTTCCTCCAAACAGCAGCGACTAATGACCTCCTCTCCACTCCCCTCTCTCCTTCCTCCGCGTTGTCGACCAAGCTCTCACCATCCTCCCCTCCCCCGGGGGACCTGAGAGAGAGTCTGCGTGCTCCGTGTGGTGATCAGCGAGTCTTCGAGAGCTCCTGACAGCCAATCATCTGTCTTCAGTCTTGCCCGGCTTCACATTTCAGGAAGGTGCCATTTCTTATACTCCTGCCTGGAGAGATGTTTCGTGTCTGGAGAAGGACTGGTGGTTTTCTTTGCCCTGACAGGCTACGGAAAGTGACTCTGATAGATTAGAGCTGTGTTTACGAGGGGACCATCTGCGGGGCTTTGTTTCCAACCATCTATGCACGATCGAGTTTAAAAAAAAAAAAAAAAAAACCTCCGCCACCATGACCACAACCGCCATTTCAAAAATCAGCGGAGGTTAGTTAGAGAAGAAGCATTTTCTTGTACTTTTCTCCCGTCTCCTTCTCCAGCCGCAGTGTAAAGAGGAAAGTGTCCCATTAAAAGTGCTCCCAGTCTCTGTTGGTGTGGAGAAAATACATTAAGGGAGTTAATGTGATTTCAGCTGAGCAGATTAGAAATGTTTTTCATGGTCACATTCCAATATTAGACCAGAGCTAAGCCTCAATATGTGTTTCTTTTGTGCTTAACCTCATAATGTCAAGAGACCCATAGTCACTTCTTCTGGCTATTCTCATCCGCTTCCAGCAAAGTTAGCAGCACTCGTCTAAAGCCACGTGGAAAAAGGAGTTGTTAAGGGAATAACATGGATCTAAATGAGGGGAAAACGGGAGGGGCGGGTGGAAATGGTCATTCGATGGGACATTTTTGAGGAACGACGGCACCCCGCTCTCAGGAAACAACCGACGCAGTCAAGAGCCGCAGCGTGTTCACAAACAAACAGACAAGTGCAGTCGATGACCTCGCTGATGATCTGGCCTAACAGACTGAGTCCCGGCTGGCGGCGAGAGCCAAAGCCTCCGAGTAAACACGGGCGGTGATTGATCCACATTCAATTTAAATGACCTCCATGCCACCGCCGCTGCATCATACCGAGGGAATTCAAATGCCTCAGTCCTCCCCTGCACTCTGTCTCTCTCCTTCTTTCTCTCTGTCTCCCCCTCTCTCTCAATCCAAGAGGGATTAACCAACCAAATCAATTAGAAGCTGTGGCTAAGAAGCAGAAGTCTCCTGCTATCTCTTCCTCCCCCTCATTTCCTCTTCCCCTCTCCCTCGCTCTCTCTCCGCGCACAGCCGAAAACAAAAAGGTGCTTAAGAACATTGTAGGAGTGGTCACCGACTTGTAATTATAATTAATAACAGTTGGATAGTGGTAATTGGAACCACTTAGATTGAAACTCTCGGCCACACAGCGGCACACATTCCTGACACGTAACCAAAGGTCTATTTAATTCTATTAAAAAGAGTCACGTTCGGCTAATACGCGTCGATGGCGTATAGCCGAGACTGAACAGCGGCTCCTCAAATCTTTTTTTTCTTCGTGCATAATCCTTGACTTTTCTAACCTCTTTATTTCTCCCTGTTTTCCCCTTTGCATCCTTCTTTCCCCCTGCTAAAGCTTTGTCTGTATGCAGAGCCTGCTCCTGCCTCTCCTCACACCCTCGTTCGCCACATCTCTCTAGCCCTGGGAAGAATACTGAAGTTCTGAGGGAAACAAATGTGCTCCGGCGGCAGGATGAGAGGGCTGTTGCCGAGTGAAACCTCGCCTTCTCTCTGTCTCTCTCCCTCTCCTCCTAGACTCAGAGAATCAAAGGAGATCAGCCTCCTCACAGCCCTGTCTTAGAGGGGTTTGACTACAGAGGGAGACGAGTGAGGAAGTGGGGGAGGATACTCATCTGATAGAAGTAACTCAGAGGGCAATGTAGATATCATCAGACAAATGATATATATTTATATATATCAATACAAATAATCATGTTCCAATGTATTAGATACACATAGATGAGTACAGTGCAGTGGCGTCTTTGCAATGAGACCTCCCATTGTAAGTATTGAAGTTCAGTTCATGGTCATTTCGGAGACTGTCATTGGTGGTGCTCTTGAACTGTATTGTACTGGATTACACTGAAAGGGGTTCTTTATATTTATTTATCCCTTGGTTTGGTGAAAACTCTTTTCTGATTTGCCAGCAATTGTGTGTGCAATGTGCTCAAAGAGATGGCTCACGCCAAAAACGAAAATTCGGCCTATGATCTACCTGCCACTATGCCGATGTAAGGGTGGGTGAAGTCAACGAACAGCATTGGAGCCAAATCCAACATAAGTGAAATAAATGGTGTCCACTTCTTCAGATCTAAAGGATAACAAGCAAACAAAAACCATAAAATGCCTCCACACTGCCCCTAACCCGACATTCATATTTAACTTGAAACAGCGTCATTGAGCCTAAATATCGCTGCTATTAGCATCACGTTTGGACTGTCATGTTTTGTTTTTTTAATGTTTGAAGCAGTGGTCGCCATTTCCTTCAGTTGCATCGGATTTGGCTGCAACACCGTTTAACCCCTGAAACTCCAAAAGGTGTTTTTTGGACTTTTTTTTTTTTTTTTTTGGCATAAAATTCATTCTGTTCTTTGAGGTCTGTTTCCAGGGATGACTGAGCATGATATTTGACATACAGAGGAAATAAAATTGCTGAATCATGAGTTGGTTCTGAAGTCATTTCACCCCTTCCACCCGCTCCCGCTTCACGGTTCCAGCTCTGCGTTGAGGTTATGTTCACAATGAGTGACAATTCAAACCCGAGACCGCTCCATGACTTTGAGCCTGTGCCTTTCAATCACATTCGAGCACACTGCGGCTTTTATGCATCATGCCGTACACATTTCTCCCACATTCACATGCTGCGTCTGCCATCTCTGAAACCGTCGGCATCCAGTCGAATCTGAAATAAGTTTTCTGTGGTTTTGAGTGATGTGCAGGTTTTGAACCCCGCGAGACACAAGGGGACAGCGGTTGTTATCCTTAATCTCTCAGTTCTGGTTGATGTAGTGACTGTCATTGGTGGTGCTCTTGAACTGTACTGGATTATACCGAAAGGGGTTCTTTAAATTTATTTATCCCTTTGTGTGGTGAATACTCTTTTCCAGTTTGCCAGCAATTGTGTGTGAAATTCGTTCAAAGGGATGGCCCACGCCAAAATTAAAATTCCCCCATTATCTCCCTGCCACTGTGCCGATATACGGGTGGGTGAAGTCCACGTACAGCAGTGGAGCCAAATCCAACACAGCTGAAATAAATGGTATCCACTTTTTCAAATGTAAATATGAACAAGCAAACAAAACCATAAAATGCCTCCATACTGCCCCTGTGGTGTCATCCAAGTCTCCGTAACCCCCCGACATCCATATTTACCTTGAAACAGCGTCGTTTAGCCTAAAAGTTGCTGCTCTTCAATTAGCCTCAATTTGCCCTCGCGTTTGGACTGTCATGTGTTGTCGTCTAATGTTTGAAGCAGTGGTCGCCATTTCCCTCGGCTGTATTTGGGTTTGGCTGCAACACTGTTTAACCCCTGAAACCCCTGGCTTCAACCGCCTCCTTCACCAGCACAGCTGTGAGTAGATCATGAGCGAACCCTTCCCTTTTTGGTTGAACTATCCCTTTAAAACTCACGCGGTTCTGCTAAAGTTTGATCACTGCGAATTCATCCGCGACCAACCTCTAACTAACGAGCGCAGCTGTCGGAGCCCCGTGATCGTCTGAGCTGAGTCGGCAACTTGCCGCCAACTTGATAAATGAGGGCGAGCAGTGGGAGGAAAACCACCAGTGGGGAATTTTAATATTTATTTTTGATTCGTTTGTCGTGTGAGGAAGAAGTCTGAAGAAACGGAAAAAAGCAAAAGAAAAACAATAACCATTAAAACAACCATCATGGCAATGGCAATGCTCAACCAATGCTCAACCTATAGGAGAGGTGTGCTCTCTTAAGGGCATAAAATTCATTCTGTGCTCTGAGGTCTATTCCCAGGCATGTCTGAGCATGATGTTTGACACACAGAGGAAATAAAATTGCTGAATCATGAGCTGGTTCCGAAGTCGCGTCACTCCACGGTTCCAGCTCTGCGTTGAGGTTGTGTTCGCAACGAGCGACGATCCAAACCCGAGACCGCTCCAAGACTTTGAGACGCCGTTCCATCACATTCGAGCCGCGTCTACGCATCACGCCACACACGTTTCTCCCGCATTCACACGCTGCGTCAGCTATCTCTGAAACCTTCCGCATCCAGTCGAATCTGAAATAAGTTTTCTGTGGTTCTGAGTGATGTGCAGGTTTTTTGAACCCCGCGAGACACAAGGGGACAGCGGTTGTTATCCTTAATCTCTCAGTTCTGGTGGATGTAGTGACAACTGCGGTTACTTTTGGAGACAGCATTTGCGGATTAATATTGCAGCAAACACTCCCTTCTACTTTGTCATCTTGACAAGCAGAGGAGCAGCTGGTGCGTCTGTTTACACTGCAGCCACAAAAAAAACTGCTTCCTCAAAGAAGTCGGTCAGTCGTGGTTGCGATTCCGAAGCATTCCGACGGCGAACGGGGGCGAATGCGCCGCGTCGCCGACGGCGACTGCAAACCCGTCCCCCGGGGGTGGGGGGGGAGGGCGGGCCGCAAACTCAACAGCGGTGCAGATTCAAGAAAAAAGATAAAAGAAAAAAAACGCATGCGACAACAATTCGGAAACACTGCAAAAGCGACAACACTCAAACCCGCAAAAGTAAATGCATCAGAGAGAAAGCGGAGCACTTTCAGACACAATGGAAGTGCGATGGAAGTGCAGTCGCGCTAGCTAGGTGTGGGCACTCATCTTTTTGTTTTAAAATTGGAACATTTGTGCCCAAATACTTAAAAAAAACACACACACACGTTACCTTTCGTCGTCTTCTTCACATCCATCCGGCGTGTCGCCACTTCTTTCTTTCCCTCCCAAACTATCCTGCAATCTGGTCAAAGGTCACAGGTGAGTGGGCCAGTGGTAAGTCTGCACAGCTTAGCGCCCCCTAGAGGCCCGGACCACTCCCCTTCTCTCTGAATGTGCAACCACCACTATGGAAAAAAAAAACACTAAATCACCCGCCCCAGTATGCATTTATGTGTGTAAATAGAAGTTTTAATAGATTTAATAAACGAATTGAAGTGAGGTGAGCTAATTACGGTTTGCAAAATAATGTGTTTTCATGATTCTAAAACTTGACCCCCCCCCCCTCTTACGAGTTGCAGTGGTTCGGTCCAACCAACCAGGGCCGCTGCTGTCACGGCCGCCTGCAGCCAAGCAGCCGCGCCGCAGCCGAGCGGCGCCAAAGTCGAGTAGCACGTAAGTAGTGAATCGCAAAAGTTTAAACCAAAGTTGACCATTCTGCGTCTTGTTTACTCTTTTTTTATGATCCGCGGATCACAAGTGGCATCCGTAACGGGCTCAAGCACGTTTGACTCGTCACAGCGCTGCGCACCGCGGTACACTAAGCCCGGCCCGGCACGGTACGGTACGATACTGTTGGAGGAGCCTACGATACAGCAGCGCCTGCACGGGCGCAAGCACGGCCACGTATCCCTCACAATCCAACGTGCGGCGCGGGTATGTTGTCACGATTTGGTCTTGGAATCCTTCGCGTACTGGAGGTTCCAGTCTTGCTCCCAGAATCTGCAACAATGCTGCCACTTTGATTTTGATGTTCAGCAAAGGAGAGAGAGGCAGAAAGTGCCAGACAGCGTCACAAATAAATAAACAACTTTTTTCCCCTCCTTCCCCCTTTCTATCCCTCCAGGAATTGCTGTGAAATTTTACTGTTTGTTGCTCCCCTGAACAATGAAATCAGATTCCCACCCCTGCCCACATTAGCTGCCTTTCCGCCAACAGTTCCAGGAACTTTTCAGGAATTAATTTACCTAGTTAAGACAAGCCCTGCTCCTCTGTGTGGTTTGTGTTTCCACCGCGCCCCGAAAGATCCGGAAAATCCATTTGGATTCAGGCCAATGACTGAAATGATGTCAAACGCGGACCAAATGAAGCTTGTTAGAAAGGAAATAAACAAGGTTGCTGCCGCACGTGGGCTCAAAAACACGGCGGGCGAACGGAAGTGCGGAGCGCTGCGAGTTTCCGCCAACACAGCAACGTCCCTCAAGAATTCCAGGGAATCTCAGAAGTTATTTTCCCTGGGTAGTGTTGCTGGAGATTTGCAGGGAGGTTTTTCAAAATCCCAGGTGACCGGTAAAAGCTCCTGCAGTGGAAACTGGGCTGTTATCCTCTGATTTGGTCAAAGGCCAAAGATGGATGGGCAGGTGTTCGGTCTGCACCCCAGAGCTCCCCCGCGGGGCATGGTGCAGTGCTTTTTTTTTTTGTCACTGCATGATGTTTTTTTTTTTTTTTTTGTCACTGCAGCATACATCCGTTGTATTTTGCGCTGCTGCACGCAATTTTGAATTTGCTCCGTTTACGAAATTGCAGCCACTAGTCCCCGCCTGCGAGTGTGTTGGGCCGTCGCGGCGCATTCGCCTGCATTGGCTACTGTAACGTCACAACAGCAGGAAAAGGAGGAGCTGGGTTCAGGAGCTCTGTTATGTTCAGTTCATGTGCTGTGATATCGGGGGGGGGGGGCTATGTTCAGTTTTGTCGACGGCTTTTTGACGAATGAGCTGGCCGCACTCCTCCGCTGTGTTTCCTGTGAGGAGTAACGGCCACCTTGCGCTCGCTTGTTGGGGAGGGGGAGGCAACAAAACGGCGGGACCGGCATCAGTTAGATAGAATAAGAATAGCAATGCTGAATTGAATGAATGTATAATTTCCTGCGACTCCCTCATGCCGGAGCTGTGCAGGAATGGTGGACTCAGCCAGCAATGAAAACAACTACACAGGGAGGTAATAACAATAGACTGTGTGGGCATAACTTCCAGGTCTGGGCAGTGGAGCCGGAGTGGATGTGCCTCAAAGCTGCATTTGTTATTTAATGTCCACTAGAAGGAGGCTTTGCTGGTTGCAAAAAAAAGAAAAAAAAGAACTCTGATTGTATAGAAGTCTGTGTAAAAATTAGCCCCCCCCCCTTTTTTTTTTCTCCCATCACCCCAGTGATAAAGTCTTTGATGCAGTATGATCTTCATCTTGTGAGTAATGGTCCCATGAGGAGCGAAATAGATGGGAAAACATGGTGCGCTTGAGGGCATGGCGTGATTGACAAGCGGCTGCCATGGCGACCTGTCGTATTCCTCCACTCGTTCCTCTCCAGCGGCCGACTTTTGTCCAAATATAGTCACCCCTGGTTGTAACGGACCAAGGCGGCGGGGAGGAGGAGGAGGGGTCAAACTCGCGGCGTCGGAACGAACGGTAAACAGAAATGACTAATAACCGCTGCTCTCAAGTTGTCTGTCCACAATATAGCGAAGACTTCGATTGAATTGCATTAAATGCCATCGCTTCATCATTCAAGAATTAGTTTCTCATGATTATTAAATGCGTGCAGCGCATTTGCCCATGCGCACGCTCTGTGATGTCACGGTGACCTTAAACTTTGACCTCTGACCCCAGACTCCAAAATCGGTTCACCTTCAGTTCTCGAATTGACATTGTGTCCGGTTAAAATGAAACCCCCTTCAGGCGTTCCATTAAAATTCATGAGAATAGGACGAATCTGGTGAAGGCGACCTTTGACCCTTATGGCACAGAATGGCCTCATGTCAATGTCATATCATTTTATCCTTTAAGACATTTCTATGTGGAAGTTTTTTTTCATAATCGGCGTATAACGTTGGGGGTTATGAACAAAAATGTGTTTTGTTAGGTCCTGCGACACTCGCCTTTGACCTCCGACCGCCAAATTGTGATCGGTTCACCTTTGAGCCAAAGTTTGAAAACTTTGATGCATACTGGCAGGGGAACATAATGCTCATCAAATTCAGGGTTTGATTTTCCTTAAGAGATTTAGAAAATTCAAGCTCATCTACCTTATTGATTATTAATCTCAGTGATCATGAAATCATCATGCTGGATTGGAAGTAAGTCCATGTAACGTTAAATACTACGGCTGGGAATTGAAGTACTGCTGCATTATGCTTTTATTTGCGGTGCGAGCAGTAAAAAGGCTGGGGTGTGTGTGTGTGTGTGTGTGTGTGTGTGTGTGTGTGTGTGTGTGTGTGTGTGTGTGTTTATTCCTCTCTTCGTCCACATGTCCGC